>PVJO010001889.1:0-157670 GCA_004026905.1 Hystrix cristata
CACTGGAGTGCAGCAAAAGCTTCCGGTTTCTACCCTCACCTCCCAGGCTGTCCTCAGCACAGCCACCTACGTGTTGCTCTGAGTGATGACTGTGTTACTTCAGTCACTTTTCTCCCAATGGTGCTTCCTTCAGTGGTCAGTTTCCTGTTTCACTCAGTGAAGCGGAAGCCCCTGCAGTGGTGCACAAGGTCCTGCAGGATGTGGCCCTTTCTAGCTTCCATCACCATTTTTCCTGCTACTCTTTCCCTGGCTCTACCCACCCCTCTCCTCACTCCACAAAAATGCCTGCAGTGTCCCCTCTAGGACCTATAACTTCTCCCCTCAGCCTAGAAGACTCTTCCCCAAATTAGTGCCATGGCTGACGTCCTTACCTGCTTCGGGTCTTTAGACATGGATCACCTCTCAGTGAGCTTCCTTGGGTCATCTATCAAAATTACAACTCTAACTCTCATTGTCTCTGTCTCTCTGTCTGTCTCTCTCTCTGTGTCTCTGTCTCTGTCTCTGGTTACATTTATAACCACCTGAAATACGAATTTTATTGACTTTTTAAAACTATCTTATCCATCTCCCATGAGAAGGGGCAGGCATTTTTGTCTGTGGAGTTCACTGCTGTGTGTCCATTGTTTGCCACACAACAGGCGCTCCAGTAAATGAAGACTGACCAAGTGAAGGAACATCTGTGGATGTCAGCAGTGGCATGGACTGAGACACTGACTTTTTGGCTTGGAGAGCAAACTGTTTAGCAAAGAAACTATCCAGGGAATCTGTTGAATCGCAAATTCACAATGTATTCACGAATTAAAAATTTTGTTTTCATCCAGTGGAACAAGGTTTTATTCTGTGTTTTGTTCTCGAAATGGGTATGTTTTATTTAGTTGAAGATGTTTAGTTTCGGGGCTGTCAGAGCTGTAGCTTGTTAAGAGGTCATTTAGGACTCTAACTAGAATGAAAAGAGGATAAATTACTGACCTGTTTCACATTGTTAAAGGTATATATTACCTTCTGTAAATACATGTGAAATGGTCTCTAGCTCAAGAATCACTTCCTGGCTGGGGAATTTAGCTCAGAGGTTAGAGTGCTTGCCTTGCAAGCACAAGGGCCGAGTTTGATCCCTAGCACCAAAAACAAAAAAAGAAAAAAGAAAAAAAAATCACTTCCTGCTACCAAATTTTGTAATGTAATAACATAGGCCATGACTGCAAGTGAAATAGCAGTTTGCAGCCAATGACCAGGAAGCTAAGAAGTTGTTTATTTCCCTTTATTGGCGATCAAACCAAGGGGTGCTCTACCCCTGAGCTCTACCACTAGCCCTTTTAACAGTACTTTTTATTTCAAAATAGGGTCTTGCCAAATTGCCCAGGCGGAACAGGAATTTAAAATCTTCCTGCCTTACCCTCCCTCAGTGCTGGGATTACAGTTATGTGCCACCATATTGGACTAAGAAGTTTCTCTCTTTATCAGAAAGTTGGTAAATATTTCCTTTGCAGTAATAATATTTATTTTACCAAGTTTTAAATTAGTGTCATTAGCTGAATTTGTTAAATTCTTGCCAGTAGTTCATGAACTACTGACTACAGACTCAGTACTAAGAGATCCTCATCTGTAGTCTACTATTGGAAGGATCACTTTTGTACATCCTGTGTCATGTGATATACCTGAATTGCTTTATTAAGATACCTGTAGGAAATCATACTCTCTCCATTAGTGAGAAATTATACTTTCTTCATTAGTGATCATGTCTTTTCATTTTTAAGGTTAATTTTGTAGATGTAACAATTATACTTTAGTGTATGTCTAATTTGAATTTCTCTTAGTTTGAACAAAACCTAACTTTTTTATATATAGTTGTCTTAGTTACTTTTTCTTGTTGCTAAAACAAAATACCCAATTCTCAAAGTTGAGAGAGGAAAGGTTTATTTTAGCTCACGCTTTGTAGAGGTTTCAGGTCATAGTTGGCTGGCTTCAAGGTAGAGTGGTACGGCAGAGGGGCCTGGCAAAGGAGAAACAGTCCATGTCAGGTAGCAGACAGTGAAGCAGCAAGTGAAGTGACAACAGCAAGCGAGAGAAGCAGCCCTCTTTCTGTCGCTTATATCCCATCCAGGCTCCCTGCCCTTAGGGAGGGTAGCGCTCCCGCCCAGGGTGGAACACTATTAATCCTAACCGCACCATGAATCAATCCCAGTATCACTTTCTTATTCCCAGCATCACACACCCTAGATCCAGCCACCTTTGTAAAGCCCCACATATGACTACATGAAGCTTTGGGGGAACATCTAGACACAAGCCATGATAATAGTTAAGAAGCGTTTACATTTCTCTGTGTGTAAACTGTTTTCTCCAGCCCATTTTCTTACAAAGTGGTTTTAACTCTTTCCTATTTTATTGCCTCATCATTGTGCTAGGTAGAAAAAATTTCCCCCAGTTCATCATTTGTCTTTTACTTTGCTTATTATGCCTTTACCAGCAATAGTTTTTTAGTAGTATTTTTGTAATTAAATTAATCTATCATTTTCCTATTCCTTCTGGATTTTAAGTCACAGAAAAGTTCCCTCTCTTGGATTATAAAGGGATTCACACATTTTCTTCTAGTTTTATGGTAAATATATTTACACCAAAATCTTTAATTGTTTAGCTTTTATATCAATATATCCAGTGAATAAAACAACTAATCATTTTCCACCCAGTTTTCTTTTTATCCCAGCCCTGCTCATTACAGTTTTCCCCTTCCCATAACTGATTTGAGATGCAACCTTTATTGTATCATAAATTTGCATTTGTAATTTAATAGTCCTTTATAATGCTTATTAACTTGAAAATTATTCACCTCCTTGACCTATATTATATATGCATCTATTAGAGATATTTCCTTCGAGAAAAATGAAGAAGATGTGACTACAATCTTCAATTTGGAACTTTTCCATATGAGTAAATGTCAGAGTCAGATTTCCCTTTAGATTTAGTAATCCTGAATTTTAACTCTTCCCTCTAAGAGCTCTCTCCTCTCTGCTTTCAGCCTTTAAACAAACATTTACTCCTTTTATATGTCTCAAGTCATATTTCCTTGTCAAACGTATTTCTTTCTTCACTTCTCACAAAATCAGTGGCCAATCATAATTTTTGTCTCTGAATTTTTTTCTTAAGAGCCTTTCCATGCCATCCTTCCTTATTACAAGGCCTTAGTTTTGAACCCAAGCACATCTTAGGGGGACAATTTTTTGTTTGTTTGTTTGTTCTTTGGTGCTGGGGATCGAACTCAGGGCCTTGTGCTTGTGAGGCAGACACTGTGACTGCTGAGCTAAATCCGCAGCACCCTCAGGGGGACAATTTTAATAGCTTTTCACCTGATGCTCTTCGCAGTCTTGTCCCTCTCAGATTCCTCTTCTCCACAGCTACCAAAGGGGCCTATTTTGCATAGCAAGCTGACCTGCCCTACTCCTGCTTCGTGCCCTGTTATCTGCAGGACAGAATCCCTAATCCTTAACAAGTTCCTTCTTCAACCTCATCCTGTGCCTTTTGTGCCTCATGTTAGGCTTCGGCAATCCCACACCACTTGCAGGTTAATCTAGTACTCAGATTGCTTTGGATCACTCAGACTCGCGCTCTTGTGCCCAGCTAGTGCCACAGCTCGGGATGCCTGCCTCTGCCTACCTTTCCATCCAAAGTCATCTCTTGCTCACAGCTCTCCCTTGCTCGATCCCACTGCGGCCCCTAACTCTACACTCCGTGCTGTCACTTCATGTTCTAATTATATGTCGATGAACTTATTCTTCATTTGACTGCACATATTGTGAAGGGGAATCAAATCTTCATGAATGATAAAGTTGGTGCTCAATGATCAATATTCGTCATATTGATTATTGTTGGTATGCAGCTCTATAAATAACATTTACTGTACTGTGTGGAGTGGTTTACGTGTTTGTCCTCCCCTGCTACACTGTGGACATCATGTGAGATGGAACTTTATTTCCTTATTTTGTTTGTCTGTATTCCCAGCCTAGCACAGAGTCTGTCACCTATAGAAGGACCTCAAGAAAGGTAATTTGTTGAGTGAAAGAGAAAGGTCATGATGACAAAGGGTTTGCAAATCATGATTTCACAGAAATAATTGGGCTCACTGAGGATGCCAACCTCAGGAAAAAGAGCATTTCTGAGAGAGGAAAAAAAGGGGTGGTAACACAGAGGTATGGTGCTCCCTCCCAATGGCAGAATGGGAGCCTGGTCAGGGACATTATGAAGGGGCAGATCGTGGCCTTGGGGCCTTGTAAAAACTAAGTGAAGGTTTCCTTGGGACCTTGTAAAATTCATGTCACTGGAGGTTTCTGAAAAGTCCTAATGAAAATCCCTAAAGTAAAAAATAATGAAAATATTGATTGCTAGAGAGGATGCACAGAATCTGGCCACTCACATATTCCTTTGGAAAATATAAAATGGCACAGCCCCTTTGGAGAACTATGTTACTACCATATGACCTAGAAATTGTACACTTGGACATTTATCCCAGAGAGATGGTGACTTATGTTCACACAAACCCTGTACACACAGTTTAGTATCTTTATTGTTGTAAAAATTGAACACTAGAAATCAGCTCAGAACAGGTGAATGACAACACAGATTATAGTACATTCAACTATTCTCATCACCACTACCATTCAGCAGTGAAAAGAAACACATTTAACACAAGCAACACCCTGGAAAATTTTTGATGGAATTGTGTTAAAAAGAAATCTAACCCTAAGATACTATATATTGTATGCTTTCATTTGTATGTTTTTGAAATGATGATTCAGAATTAGGAAATGTTTATTATTTTGATTTTGGTGATGAATACATTAATCAACAAAGATGATAAAGTGGCAATAGAGTCACACAAATGAGTACAAATAAAACTGGGGAAATCTTAATATGAATGATGGTTCGTATCAACATCGATACCGTGGGCTGGGGATTTAGCTCAGCGGTTAGAGTGCTTGCCCCACAAGCACAAGGCCCTGAGTTCAATTCCTGGCACCAAAAAACAAACAAACAAACAATGTCGATACCTTGTCTGTGAATCTACTATAATTTTCGCAAGATGTTACCGAGGGAGGAGCAGAATGTTCAATCTACATTTCTAGGTTACAAATTATCTCATTAAAGATTTCAATTAAAACATTGTAAATGGTCAACGTTATCTTGTAAAATTCCTGAAATAATTCATAAAATGTGCTGTACAGAGTTGGTGTTCCATGTTAGGGGCTGAAATTTAGACTCTTACTATAACACAATGCTGAAAATTAAGCAAACTGACAAACAAGATCCACAGGCTGGGCAGTCCTTTCTCAGTGACTCTGTAGAGAGAGTTCATGCATCAGTTAGCATTGGAGTGTGTACCCTTCAAGTGGCTTACTATTTGAAGAATGTATTTTTTTTTATCCTTCCTGTTCACTGTAATCTTTTCCCCTTATTTACCAAAATCATGTTGTATCATTATTTTGTCTTCAAAAATACTGCTCCACACCATTTCTATTTTGAATAATTTGCATCCCTCAATCATCTTTTAAAGATGTTTTTATTATTTGTAAAATCATTATTGGTCACACACAGCACAACACTCACAGTCGTCCACTGAATTCCATCCTTTGCTGGTCAGTAGAGCTTGACCCCTAAGACTTGGGCCACAGGATCGTAGAAGCTCAGTGTCACAGGGCCGAGGCTGTAGCTCAGTGGCAGAGCACTCATCTAGCATGCATGAGGCCCTAAGTTTGGTCCCCAGCACTGCAAAAGTAAGTAAATAAATAAATAAATGAATAAATAAATAAATCTTTAGCATCACAGAGGACACCGACAGTCCTTGGTTTCAGCATTCAAAGCATCTGAATCAGGTTTCTATAATTTACCGATGATCATTTGGTGGGATTAATTTGATTCTGCTTAGTTCCTGAGAGGGTGGTAATTGCCTTTTAGAATAACAACTTTTAAATCTCTCTCAACACTAGCTTTCTTACCACCTGTTCTTCTAACGTGTCAATTGGTGTTTTCTTTCCTGTTGCCCCTTTGAAATATGCAGGAATGAGGCACAAAGCAATATTGTACCTCTAAAGATTTGGAAATGATAATGCCGTATTGCAGGTAATATATTCTGGAAAGTAAGTGGGCTTTTTACTTGGGTCTGCCCAGGAGGTGCCACTCATGTAATCTCAGAATCATTTGTGTGTTAGTCACCTTTCCATTGTTTTGACAAATACCCAAGATAAATCAGTGTTTAAGGTGGAAAGGGTTTATTTTGACTGAAACTCATAGTTTCAGTCTGTGGATGCTTGGCCTTGTTGTCCTATGCCTGTGACAGCACAGCATATCATGGTGGGGAGGGGAAGCTTCTGCTTGCACCAGTGATGCAAGATGAACAGTTTTTTGCTTATGTCATAAATGAAAATGTAAGAAAAAAGAGTCTTCCTCTTTAATTACTGTTGGGGATTGGGGTTTGCCCTCCTCTTAAATGAAATGGGCCTCAAGAATCATCTAGTTCAATTTCTTGCCACCAAAATTTAAGTCTGTAGGAGAGTTCATATTTCTCCAAGTACTTGATACGTGAAGAATGAGAAAGATAAAAAACAGACGGAGAAACAGGCCAATTGCTTTGGGCTGAAGACTGGTGAGTGAGCAGACAAAACCAGCTCTAGAACCTGTGCTGGAGTTGCCCGTCATGTAAGCTTAGATGGAGAGATAACTTTTTCTTAAATGTTCAAAGGACAGAAATATCACTGTTTTCCTGATGAGTCTCCATAGTTCTTAATCATTCTTCTATCAGAAAATCTTGACTTGAGAAGTTGATCCATCTTTCATTCTACTTACTCTGGAGTTAGGCTGAGGATCATTCTACTAAATAATCCTTCACCAAGGCGCATGTATTCCCCTTTTAATAAAAGCAGGCTCTTTAGTTTCTACACAATGTGTGGTTTTGAATAAATTTAAAAGAAAACTTAGTCTTTGGAGAATGTTCATTTTCACGAGTTTTGATCATTAAAAGAAATTGTGAGCATCAATCATAAACTGTGAAATAATCTTCAGCTATGTCTAGTGTAGTGGTATAGAAGATTCTCAAAACTTAGTGAAACAAAGTTGGAAAAAATAGGTATTCTTTAATTTGTTTATGTTTAACAAGCATAACTGAACAAAATACATATTTATGTACATATACGTATAAGCATGCATGGAGGTCTCTGTGGAAATACAGCAAACTGCCAGCTGTGATTATCTCTAGAGGAGGAATATTAATGGGAAGAGGAGCAATTTTAGTATAGCTTATACTTAGTCCTGGATTTAAGAATAGAAATGGATGATATGTTACTTGAAAAATTTTAAGTCATTGTTGAACCAAAGAGTAGGCAGCCCCCAAGCAAACAAAAAATCTCAAAAACAGCTCGCACAAAATGTACCTCTGTTAGGTGCCTGTTCCACTTGAAAGTCCTTGTACAGTCCTCTGATAGTTAATTGAAGGCTCTTTTCTTTGCTAGCCAACTACAAGGATCTTCTGAGTCTTTTTCTAATCCTAATTCAACATTCACAGTTAGATTTTATAAATAGAATCTTATTTTTAAGTTGCATTCAGTTCTCAATTTGGAAATACTTTTGAACACTTCTGGAGAAAGACTTTGTCCAAAATCTTGATGAAACTGAGCATATCTCTCAAAACTAAAGTCAGAGGGTTAGGGGTACAGGTCAGTGGCAGAGCACGTCCTTGCATTCATGAAGCTGTGTACAATCCCCGGTGCCAAAATAAATAAGTAAAATAAAGGGCAAAACAAGACAAACAAAAGACACTGACTCCAGAGTTGGTTTCTGTGCACCTTTCCTAGGTTTTTCTAGCTTTTGATCAAACAGTTCCTTTGCAGTCGGCAAGAAACACAAACCACAGATGTTGATTTTACTCTGCTTAACACATGTCTAGTGGTGGATTAGCATTTGGGGATCCACACAATCTCTTTGGGAAGTGCTGATCATTTTTCTTGACTGTAATTACCTTGGAAGACATTTCTTAGTGACTCAAAGTAGTACTGCCATCAACTCTGTCAGTGGAGAAACAGAAGCAGTTGGAAATGAGGATAGACGAGTTTGTTCCTTTCGTTGTTCTTTACAGTGTTACTTGTGGAGCAGCTGCTACATGCCGGACCCTGGAGTGGGCTCTGGGTAGACAGTAAACTGGGCCTTGATACCTGGCAACAAGAGACACCTGACATCAGGTGTCTCTCAGAGGAAGGTGTGTAAGGAAGGGATGCCGCGGAAGCACGGAGGACGTACACAAAGGCTTGTGTGTCATCATCGCTGCTCATGATGAGACTGTTTGGGAGTGAAACTCAGTCTGAGTTTTGAAGATAGTAGGAGAAAGCAGTAAGAGTAGAGTGCATTTTAGACCAAAGAAACACAATTACTCTTAAGGGACAACATTATTAAATGATGAAATCATGAACTTGCTGGGGTTGTTAGGTCAAAATTGTCAAGTATTGGCAATTCCCTATGTTGCAACCCAACAGTTCTATATGACTGCAAAAGAGAGTGCTAGGATGAAATAACAAAAGGTGTGTGGAGAATGATGAGCAGGACCAGCTGCAGAAGAACCACTTCCACGCTGTTGACATTTTGAGCCAGATACTGTCTGTAATGGGGGCCATCCTGTGCGTTGTAGGATATTTAAGGGCATCCCTGGCCTCTACCCACTATATGCCAATACTTCCTTCACCAATCGTGGCAACCAAAAAAGCCTTAGATGTTGCCTGATATTTCTTGGGGGAGGGTGTGAAATCTCCCCAGTTGGGGAATACCAAGAAAAATGATTTGAACATAGCCTTGAAAACAGAAAAGCTTGGAAGCAGTTCGTGGAGAATATTGAATTTGCTCTGACAGAAACTGAATCGGCAGGAATCAGGAGATGTGGATGTGTGTGGATTGCTTTCACTAATCAAAGGTGCGATGGAAAGAAAGATGGGAGATACTGAGACATCAAGAAGAACAGAGATTATGCAAGTTTGGAAACTGAAACTACGGGAGTGTGGGAGAGGAACGGGGGCATGAGTAAAAGGAAGGATTCGACCATGATTCCGAAACAGAACATAAAATGATGAGAATAATGGCAGTTCTTGAGAGGGAAACACTATCTGTGAGGACGAGGAGGTAATCACTAAAAGTGTTCTCCGTGAATCTTAGGAATGCCTACTTCCCTCTCCCTGCTTCCTGCGCACCACCTTTCAGGAGGACTGTGTGCAGCTGTCAGTCCGCGGACAACAACTGTACACCTTCCATAGTTAATTGCTGATGTACTTAGATTTTGCCTATCCATGAGAACTGAGAATGGTTGATTTTCCTGATGGTGTGTCATGCGCTTTCCATGTCAGATCATCTCAAGGCCAGTCCTTCCACCCGGTAAGCTCTTCCCACCTCTCTTCATCCGTCCATTTCCTTAAATTCTTAAAAATAACTTCACCAAGGAGATACTCGGTGACCTCTGTCTGTACCCTGAAGCTATTTAGGTCTCCCAGTTTTACCCTGTAATGGTGGGAACAGCATGTTAAGTTGTTCCCTCTTGGTAATCATTGTTTACTGTACCTCTCTCTCTAGGCTGCAAGCTCGGTGAGGGCAGGGACTTTCTTATCCGCCGCCATGTCTCTCTGGTCCCTGGCATACAGCCTGTTATTTACGGGCAATCAACATACAGGTTTGGCCAACTGTCGTGGTTACTTTTTCTCCTTGCTGAGACAAAGTGCTTGATAGCCAAAGTTAAAGGAGGAAAAGTGTATTTGGCTCACAGTTTATAGAGGTTTAAGATCATAGTTGGCTGGCTCCAGGGCAGGGTGGTGTGGCAGAGGGCATCACAGAGGAGAAACAGTTCACAGCAGGCAGAAGACAGCAAGAACAAGCAAGCAACAGGCCTCTTCTTTTTTTTTTTTTAGACAGGGTTTCACTCTGTAGTTCAGGCTGGCCTTGAGCTCACTGTGCAGCTAAATTGCCCAGGCCCCTGCCTTACCTTCCCCCAAAGGCGATGAAGCATCTTTCAGAAGAAAAACCAGCCTTTCCTTGGCTTCTCTTTCTCAGGCTGGTGCTGCAAGAGCAAGGTGGGTAAATGACGAAGAGGTTTCCAAAAGTGACCACTATCGACAGGGTGGGAAAGTGGAGCTTTTGTTTTTTCTCCTATCATTTTATTTATCATTGTGTAATTTATGACTGTAGTAAATTGTTTGTAACTCTTGGAATCATTATTGAATCGTAAAGGACCTCTTCCTCCATTTGCGAATCACAATATAGCTTAATTCATGCAACAAGAATTAAATTCACCATTAGAATTTCCATTTCCCCACATTTGCTGCATACTAGATGCAATACTGTTTTTCATTTTTAATGAGAACTTCCTCTTGAATGCTTTCTTATTATAAGGAAAAAAAGAACTTGAACATTGAAGAACAAAATGGTTTGATTCATAGGGAAAAATTAACTCATGTGTGGCCATAGTAAATAAAAATCTATCTTTTGTGAACACATTAAATCCATATTTTATAGAATAGTGATATATATATGTATATATAACTACTGAAGTAATAAGATAATACTATAAAGCTTCCAATAAATTAAAAAATGTTATATAAAACAGACCATATAATTTATTTATGCACGTTTTAAATTACTTCTCTTGTATAGAGCTACTTTGACATAGTCATTTTCTTTATAACTCTGATTTTGTCTGTTTACAGTGCACAAGCCATCTTAAATCTAAAAAATAACTCTTTAGAAAACTTTTGATTAATGCAATGAAGGTCAATGTGGTGAAGATTTTTGCAAAAAAAAAGTGTCTTACTGGTATTGTTCTGTTTTTATTATGGGAGCTATAAAACTATGCATAATCTTATGCATTCCACTTTTATTCACTAGTTTATATAAATTACATCCTACAGTTATCCTGTCACAAACATAATTGACTAACCTTGTGCCTGAAATGTCTTCCATACTATTCTCTCAGCATGAATAGACTTGAAATCTCTTAGTCATTTTCTCAGCAACCCTGATGGTGAGGAGGATGCTGAAACACTGGAGAAGAATAGAAGTGTAACAAAGACTGAAGGCTGCGCAGAGGATATTCTATGTGGAAAACAAGTGTGTTCCTTTCCCTTGACCTTAGAATAGGACTCCACCCTCATCCATCCATCCATCCATCCTTTCCACACGTTTCCTGACTGCCCTTATGTGCCAGAACTGCTGTAGCCATTGGGAACACAGAGATGAATAGGACAGACAGGTTTCTGCCCTCACGGGGTCTCTGAGCAGGAGGACAGGGGTGGATGGGAAAATGGCAGCATTCAAATCTACAACTGGGATGGAGAAAACAAAGCTGATCAAAGATAAAAGGTCCAGGGACATCTTGGATAGGGGTGTCGAGGGTGGCTTCGAAGAGATGACATTTGAGGAGAGATCCGAATGATGACATTCAAGGCTGTGAAAGGAGAGCATCTGAGACCAAAGGAACAGGTTGTACAGAAGGCCTGACAAGGCACCACAGCATCTAATAGAGTCACATCACATCACATCCCACGTGGCTGGAGTATCCTAAGGTCAGGAAAGTGATAGGACAGGCAGTTGGAGCGCCTGCAAAAATTAGGTTGTGGTGGCCCTCATGAGCCATAGCAAGGACTCCGTGTTTTATCCCAAGAGTGCTGGGAAGTCTGTGGAGGGAGCAGAGGAATTGACATGATCCTGTTTGTGGCTACAAAACCAAGTCTGGCTGATGGGCGGCTGTGACCCAGGAGCAAGCACGGACATGGAAGAGTGTCGCAGTTCTGAGGGCAGGTGGTGCCAGTGGTGGGGAAGGAGAGGTGTGTTCCAGTCTTGGAGTGCACTTTGGAGGTGCCGCTGATAGGGATTAATGATGGAACCCGTGCAAATGGAAGCAGTAGAAGAGAATCAAGGATCACCCCCAGGTTGGGGGCTTGAGCAGGATGAGTGCTGTAACCGTTAGCTGGGGTGCAGACAGTGAGGGGAAGAGCAGACTTGTTCTTCATACCTGTATTTGAGGTGTTTGTTGGGCATTTGGCTCAATGATGTTGGAAGGGAAGTTAAAGATAGCAGTCTGGGGCTCAGGGAAGATCCTTTAGATGACACTTAATGTCACAGGATTGGTTCTGCAAACTCCAGGGTTTCCTTCTGCACCATGAAAGTGGATTCCTTCATGGTTTTTCTAGGTCTTTCTTCCAATAATTTTTGTGGAAGAGGCCGATGTACATGGAGGCCTATATGACAGAGCTTCTCGGGGCCTGAAACAACAGGCTGGTGCAGAGGTGATCCTGAGACTTAGAATCAAAGAGTTTTGGCTTTCAGTCCTTGCTTGGCCACTCCCACCTCAACCTTCAAGTTCCTTATCTGAAAAATAGCAGTAATAATAGCAGTCAACTCGTGGGATGACATGAGGCTTTGGTGTATGAATACGGTCGTGTAACTTCATGACAAGATGTATCCTGAGAGATGCATCGTTAGGCTATTTCATGACTGTGCAAACATCATACACTGTACTTGCACAACTTCGATGGTAAAGGTCTATTGTTTGATGTGGCCCCTGATGCCATGAAGAGATTTGGTGGGAAGCATGAAATGTATGAGGCTGCTGCATGCATAGCACAGCATACTGTTTTACTGTAAACATTTTTTCTGGTAAGTAAGAGCCTACTCTAAAACATGATAAAAAGTAAAGTATAGGAAATGTATAAACCAGTAACATAGTCACATATTGTTCTGTACGACTAGCAGTGTAGTAGGTTTGTTTACACCAGCGTCACCACAAACACTTGAGTGAGACATTGTCTTATGACATCACAATAGCAACAACATCGCTCAATGATAGGAATTTTCAGCTTGACCTCGGCACCATTTTAGCATACGTGGTCTATCATTGGTCAAGATGTTATTGTGTGGTGCGTGACTATATATAAATATATTTGGTATATAAGAGGTTCTTGATAAATTTAATTAAAGCTGAATTTTAACTATATAGAGTGTGGAGATTGGAGACTGCATTTCACCTTTTTACATTTGAAGCCTTCCAAAAACTTGTTTCTCTTCAGAAGTTTTCAGTACTATAGAGTTTCTTTGTCATTAAACCTGAATAAGTGGGTATTCTGTATATATTGCCCAAAGCATGATAATGAAGTAGTAGTATTTTATATTTAGTCTCCTTTGCCCTCCCCACGAGGCCTAGCAGCAATAGTTTAATCAGTAAGAATCCTTTCTGTTTTCTGATGATTAAAAAATGTTTTGGGACCAAATATAGTTTATTGTTTCTCTAGAAGCACTGCTGCTCCTTCTAGGAAAGAACAAAAAGACTCAGCTAAATAAGTTTACGTATCTAGCATTTTCTTAATTGTTGTTATATGTTTGTGTCCAGAATGCATTTAATTTGGAAGCATTCCCAACACATGTAAAAATGAATGCCAACATCTTTTTTCAGGCACAAATTGGATTTAATAATGTTTATATCGAACTCAGGCAATTTGGTTATTTTTTTCACAGAAATTCTCTGTACACATGCTGAGAATACCTCTGGTAGAATGACACTTATTATAGCTTTTCTCAGTCAGTTAACCTATATTTACTGAGCCCCTACTATGTGCAGAACGCAGAACTAAGTACATGAGGAATCCAGATAAGTACCCCGCACAGTCCTGTCCTCCACTTTGCAGACCTCATTGAGAAAAGGTTGGGCTGCAACCTGGGAGAAAAGAAAATCCTCACAGAAACTTCATGCTACAAGGAGCATCAGCTACTGTCAGTGTGCTTCTTGTTCTACTGCTGTGGTGCTTTCTCTAGTTTCCTCTTGTGGTGTTGTCTTCCTGGGCTTGGTACCTGCTGGTGAGAGGCTTTCCAGATCCATGGAGCTCATGTTAAAATTTGAGATAACTTCGATGATTAAAATTTTGTCCTAGTATTATACCAAGATCTCTGTGACTTCTACTTAATCTTTTCACTCTATTCCATGTCTATAAAAATATGAAGACCTCCATAGACCTTAAGTTTGAATAACATTTATGCAATGCTGGAAGCTTACGAAGGGCTTTTGCGTATTTTCTCCTTACAGTAGTCGCGGCAGGTGTGTTACTGAACTTTCTGTCCCTATAACAGTGTACCTGAGAGAGTCAGCTTACAAAAAGGAGAGGCTAGTTTTGGCTCACAGTTTGGGGGGTTTCAGTGTGTAGGCAGTTGGCCTTGTTGCTTTTGGGCCTGTGGTGAGGCAGCACATCATGGCAGGAGCTTGTGCTAAAACCCTTCACTTCATTTCTGAGATGTGAGAAGAGAAAGAGGAAGAGACTAAGATCCCACAATCCCACTTGAGCCTCCACCTCTTAAGGGTTTCAGCAATTCTCAATAGCACCAAGAACTGGGCATCAGACCTTTAACACACAGACTTTCAAGGACAGCACATCACAGCAAGGGTCAATCTCATTCTCCCTGCTCTACAGATGAGGATGCCAGGTCTTAATGTCAAGGAGGATAAACTCGAGATTACCGTTTTCTACAATAAAATTTTAAACCTTGAAGTTGAAACTCCAGCATCTATGTTCTTCCCACCTAGCCACAGTCTGTTCTTATAAGAGATTCTGCAGAGCACTTAGTGATCATTAGCTAAATGCAATTTTCTCTTTAGACTATTTATGTGAAGATGATGAAAAAGAAAGACATCAGCATAAGCTGGAGGTGGCCACAAGGTTTTGTGGAAGAGAATAAGCAAGTTTTTCTTGCCATAGCCTGTGTGACCACAGTGGAGTTTCTTTTTTTTTCCCTCAAAGGATGCCAGTATTTTCAACAGAAAAGGATTGATTGAGCAATAAAAAGTTTTTCCAGGAAACACAGTCCTTAAGAAGTTAGTATGTGATAGCTGGATTAGGTCTATGGGGTGGATGCTGATTTTCCTCTCAGCCTTCATACAATCATCTATTTCTGAGTTGTTGGTGCAGGTGCTGTATCGTAGGGCCTCTGTCCCTCTGTGGTATAAACACAAAAGAGGTTTTCAGCTGCTGTTTCCCCCTACATCTTGTTTAGATTTTCTTCGTCTGGCCTTTATTAGTCACTATTTCCTTTGAATCTGTCTTTGCTGTCTGTAACTAATAGGGAATTTCTCTTTAGAAAATATATTTCCAAGTGTTTTATCCAAAAAGGTATTTGAGGTTAAATATATCTAGAATTAGAACTTTTTTGTGTATTTCTCATTTAACTTCTCAAGCCATTTTGAGCCTCTAGAATGGCTTAAATGCAGTATCGGAAGCATTGGCTAACTCATACTTCTGAATATATTTGTTCTTTTTCAGTAGACATTTGTATATATTCTTGCTATGTTCCTGGAACTCAGAGAAATGTTGAGGATACTAAAAAATGTGTAAAGAAATTTCACAGAGAAATGACCTAAAGTCCTAAAGGCACTAGACAGTGAATACATTATTTTGGAAAGACATTCTGTCTCCTAAGCTTTGGCCCTGTCTATAAGAAGGACTTCTGTTCTTCTCCCATCTCTTATTGAAACAAGAGTACATAGCATGGATGGTTTGCATCTGTCGACCCTCATGGGGATTACTGTTCATAGTTTCTTTATCAGACTGTGCGGTAACTTGATGCTTCACATTTCTTCTCTAATAATGGTGATTAGGACCAAGTTGATAACATTCTAGGTCATGCAAAGATGTTGAACTCTGATTGTAATTGAAGTTAGGACACTCAAGACTCTTCCAAAAGTCAAATGGCTGTAGATATTTGGATTTACTTCTGGACTCTCTAGTCTGTTAGTCTCTGTGTTTTTATGCCAGTACTATGCTGTTTTGATTATGACAGCTTTGTACTATGTTTTAAAGTTAAGTAGTTTCATGCCTGCCACTTTGTTCTTTTTTGCTCAAGTTGGCTTTGTTTATCTGGGGCTTTTGTGGTTCTATATAAAATTCAGAATTGTTTTTTCAAATTCCATGAAGAATGTCATTGGTATTTTGAGAAGATTGCATTGATCTGTAAGTTGCTGTGAATGGTATGGATATTTTAACAATATTGATCTTCCCAACCCACAAACATGGGATGTTTAATATCTTTCCACTTTTTTGTGTCCTTCCAAATTTCATTCGTCCCAGGGTGGGCTCGAACCACCAACCTTTCGGTTAACAGCTAAATGCACTAACCGATTGTGCCACAGAGACGACCTTTATCCTTCCAAATTTCTTTCATCAATGTTTTATGATTTTCTTCACAGAGATCTTTCATGTTTTTGTTTAAATCTATTCTTAGGCATGATTTGGCATTTGGCAAGTCTACTGAGACTTTTGTATGTTGATTTTGTGTCCTGCAACTTTGCTGAAATCATTTATTAGTTCTGATAGATTCGGGAGTCTTCCATGCATAAGATCATGTTTTCTGTAAGCAGTGAATTTGATCTCGTCTTTTCCAGTTCGGATGCCCCAGCTCTCACCAGGACTCCCAGCACTAAGTTGAACAAAAATGGTGAGAATGGACACCCTTGTCTCATCCAGATCTTAGATTGAAAGCATTCAGCCTTTCCTCACTGAGTACATTAGCTGTTGATTTATTATTACAAATCACCTGTAGTATGTGAGAGGATTAAGAGCATGCTGTCCTCAAACCTAACTAAAGACAAGTTTTACAGGACTGGGAAATGGTGCCATCAATGGGTCAGGTAAGATGAGCACTGAGAGCTCGTCTAGCAATGCAGGCTGTTGATAACCTCGATGCCCTTGAGCATCCTCCCGTGAAACGGGAATTGCAGACAGCAAATACAGACAAATATTCTGAAGTAGTTACTATGAAGGGAAAACAGTATGGAGATGGTAACTAGAAAAATAAATAGAGTCAGGAGAATGTTTCTTTTATAATATTTACTCTTTATAGACATTTCTGGTTTTGGCTACCCCTCAAACAACTTTTCTCTTTTCCACCCATTAGAAATTATGTGCTATATAGTTGTTTTAGTAATGTTTTCTTTATCTAGTAGGTCCACCTTGCTTGCTATGTGAACCATAATCTCCTTCTGCTAGGTTCCCTGGTTTCATCTCTTTATGTTCTATGGTCCTGTTAGCCGCCATCATCTCTCTTGTCTTATCACCTAAAGTTTAAGACTGCTTCCGTTCTTTTCTTCCTTCCTTTCTCCCTTCCTCTTTTCCTCCCTCCCTCCCTTCCTTCCTTCTTTCTTCTTTCCTCTTTCCCCTTTTTTTCTCAGCCTTCTAAGCATTGTAGTATCTCTAACTTTAAGTAATATTGTTTATTTATGGCCAATTTTCTACCCGTAGACTCTTGCACATATCTCTCTTTTATTTATTGTTTCCTGATTTTTTTGATGAGTCTTTAGAAAAATAGAAAGTAACTATTCATTATGACAAAGTTCACTCCATGTTTCAATTAAATTGTAGGTAGAATGTACTCATGCAAGAAGAAATGGAATCTATTTTTCAAGCAGAAAGAAACACCAGAAAACAAATGGCTAGTAGGAGAGATCATTGTTGCATGACCTCACTTAGGTGAAATCTTAAGAAATTGACCTTGCTGACATTAAGAATAGAATATTGGTTATGAGAGACTGGAGAAAATAGGGTGGATGGAGGGGAGGGAGACAATGACCAATGGATATGATGTTATTGTTTGATAGGTGGAATAAATTCTGGTGTTCTGTGACAGAGTGAATATAATTCACAGCAATCCATTATATATCCCAGAATAGTTAGAAGAAAGGAATTCAGATGTACCCACAATAAAAGAATGATAGGTGTTGGGTATGCTAATTATCCTGAGGAATCACTGCCTAATGTATACATACATCCAGGCACCACATTGGGTTTGGGAGTGTAGCTCAGTGATAAAGCACTTCTTTCATGGCCCTGTATTTGATCTCCAGTACTGCAAAAAATCAAAATAAAAACACCACACTGTACCTCATAAGTATGTACAAATAATATGTGTTAATCAAAAATAATTAAAAAAAGAAATCATACCTACCTGCCAAGTTGAACATATTGAGAGTTAATTGCTGCCTATGAAGTAAAATTTTAAGAACTGGTTTTTGAATTGTATAAATAAAAACACATATCTCAGTATAAAAGATGTTATTTTGGACACATTTCTATAAGCCCATTTTTATCACTCATCTGTACAACAGGTGTTTAATTCCTTCATCGTAAATCTAAAATTAAGTAGAAGAAAAAAGAAGCAAGGTGTCCCAAAAGCGTCTGTTTTCAAAATTCTCTGACAGAATCCCTCACTACTCAAACTCCCAAAGCAACTTCCTGTTTTACTCCTTGCCGCTCGCCCTCTCTTCTCTCCAGCTTGAGCTTCAGGCCTCGGAGGAGGTGGTCAGGTCGGAGGAGACACTTACATGGCCGGCTGCTGTGAGAGCTCTGCACCCCCGGGGCATGAAGGGAGGTGGCCATCTGCCTATCCCGTCCAGACCAGTCCCCTCTGAGTGGCGGCGCAGCCATGGACTGGGGTGACACTGGCGGTTCTCGCTACAGACAGAGCACTTGGGTGAGGCTGCTTCTACCCCAGGTCAGCAGGAGATGCTACAGCATAATGAGGACGCTGTCACAAGCTGAAAAGCTGACGGTCGCCTTTGGCACGTCTTAGATTCCCTGACGTGGGATTGTCCTTTGACGGCAAGACATGTTCCTCTCTAGCTGCTCCCCCAAACGTGGCCCAAGGAGGAGCTAAGCATGCTATGGATTCCCTCGCATCTGGTTACTATTCGTTATTGCTCACGTTGAATCTCCATTTCCAGAGTGAGGGCGGCGGGGAGCGAGGGGGAATAAAAATGAATCCAGATATGTTATGCACATGTGCCTGCTCCCTAACACAAATGGAAACTTCATGTACCGCAGACACGCACCAATTGCATTTTTTTAAATCTCCCTTTCCTAAGGTGGATGTCTAGCTCTAGGACAACCAAAGACCAAGCAGGTACTAGGAAACCCTGTAGAAACCTTTGTGGTCAGATCCTCCTTTGGTCATTGACAGTCTTCGCTTGTGTGGTTAAAAGAATGTAAACCTTTCTATAACTAACTCCTTAATGTCTTCCTCTGCGCTTACAAATAAACCCCTTCTCTGAATGATTCTTCATTATTGCCTTAAACATGTTTCATCTTTCAAACTTTTTTTCTTAATTTTTCAAAATCAGTTTTTAAAAATAATTTCCATTAGTCCTCCTTGTTTTCCATTTGTATTATTTTGCTGCATTATGGTAATAGCAAAATAACAGTTAATCTCGCCCAGGAACCTAAGAGAATCTACCACCAGTGCCTTCTTCTGCAGGCCTAACGCCACGGCCAGGGCCCAGTTTTGGACCACCATAGAAAGTGCGGCTCTATTGTTTGCTTATCATCCCAGGTCTGGCCATCCTTGCTGTACTTTCTCAGGGTCTTCTGCACAAGGAATTGAGATTGTCTCTTGTTAGGCTGAAGAGGATCTTCCTGCAGGCTAAGCCAGTGATGCCTTCGGTGGGCCCGGCCAAGGACTGACTTCGCGGCAGGTTGCATGCCAAAATACAGAAACTTTGTATTTTTGCTATGACCGTACCAACATGAAAATCAGATATTTTTATTCTGCTACTTTATCTCTCAGCTGTGTGCATGTCATCTCTATTATTTTCAATCTTTCAGTAACTGAAATAAACAATTACATCAAGGTCATTTCGACCTTGTCATCAAATAATGGATGCTTTGTAGAGTTTGGCTCATGGAATGTTTTAGAAGCATATCCACTGGGGGTAAAGAAGACAGAAGATTGAATCTAAGAATTAAATGAGAGTTGAAAAAATTCAAGAAGACAACCAGGGAAGAAATAGAGGGTTTTAGTTTGTCTCTTGTGTCTCTCTGCCTAATTCCAATGTAAGAAATACTACCTTAAATTTTTTTTTAAGGTGACCGGGGGTCTGCCTTTTTCTGGATAGGTTATATAAGCAGCACCTTTAATCCTTTGTATGGTCATTGCACATGCTAGCAATAGTATACAATAGAATCTAAGAGTGTCCTGCAGAATCCCAGACTTGTCCCACTGGTGAGACTATACAGCCTCTTTTTGCTCATAAAAGAAAAGCTGCCTACCTCCACGTTCAGTGTGTTCTACCTAAATCTATGCCTGCCTGCTCCCTGAAGCAATTAGGAAGTGCTTAAATATATTATGGTCCTGCCATTTATTAGTCTTCCTTGAAGCATAACTAGGCTTATCATGAAGAGACTGTTGGTTCTGGTGTCTATTATTCCAGCTACTTTGGCCCCTTTTATGTCATTTTATATTGCCCAAGGAAGAACATAGAAAGCCCAAGTGACATATCTATTTCTTGGTCAACTGCTTAGACACAGCTGAGAAAATCTTAAATGATATTGTTTTCCCTCAAGGAGTATTGAGAGATTTTTTGCCAGCACAGAGAGGTAGCTGTCACTGTTTGGGGATTTTACTCGACATCATTTTAGCTGCCATGTGTGACCATGTTCACATCATAAATAATATCTAACCAGGGTACTTTGTGCACTTATCTAAATGGATATAATTTCTTACATTGCTGGCCCGCTTCATGCAAACTCTTATAGATAACTGAAACCTTTTGAGACTCTATGCAATTATTAGATGTGTATTAAATTGCAAGTCTTCTTATTATTAATTAGAAAATTATCCAGAAAGCCCTCTGTACATCAGAGGCTGGCATTTAAAATTTGCGAAAAATTACATTTTCACACTTGAAAATATTGGGTGTCTATGAGGAAATGCGGCTGCAGCCAACAGCACATGGAAACTTCCTTATTACTTCACAGGAGGAGAGGCGAACATAACTTAATGGTGCATTGTCTTCAAACTCAGAACCTGGAAAACCATCTGCTTATCAATCAGCACTTGCAACTGGTTGGAATATTGTGAAAAGACCAGAGTTCCTGGGAAGATTGTAAAGGTAAAATGAAATGCAAACACAGATTCTCTATTGCAAAGTGGAATTCAAGCATCCATGGATGTGGTGGCTCAGAAATCGCTGTTCCTGAAGTAAATGGGGATTTGTGGCCGATCGCACTGCACCCTGTGGATGGACAGCCCCTCCTCACAACGCCAAGTTCTGAGATTATTTTCCTGAAAGAGTCATACATCAGTTTCCTTTGATTTCAACACAAAAAGTGAACAAAACAAGTTTTTGAAGGGGAAACTTCAGAAAAATGCAGTGAGTCTCTCCTTAAATTCTCCCTGTCCATGGCCCTGTCAGGCACAGCTATGTTTGAAAAGCAAAATGAAAGATTTTTTTTTTTTATGCAGAATGTAATGTAGCTTCGTACTCCAATGAAAGAATCTTGATTTTTCTAGGCTTGGCAAGATTTTGCCCTCCGGAAGTTGTCTAAAATGCTAGAACTAAGGGGAAAGGAGTTCGCAGATTTTGCAGCTATGGAAATTAACACAGCAGCTTCTACCGAAAGGTGAGACTAAACCAAAACTCAGGCAGAAGCTTCCAGAGCAGCAAAGAAAAGAAAAATAAAAAATTGAAAGGAGTAATAAAGTTACAAAAACAAATCTTTGTCAAAGGAAAAGCCCAAAAAGGTTAAAAAAGGGCAGGGGGGGAGTGAATGAAAAACAAGAGGAAAAGGGACTTTGATGTAAAGAATGAGAACGTAAAAGAACTTCTTAAAGATTCTGAAGTCTTGAAGGTTAAAAAGGAAATTGAATTAACGAAGAAAAATTTTGTCAAGTGCTTGCTATTGACTGGCAAAATTCAAGATGAAGTATACAGGACTGTCGGAACTGAGAGACAATTGCTGATTCCATTTCAGTAGCTGCTAAGCATGAGAGAATAGGAAAGTGTAAGAGAAAGACGTGCCAGACCCACATTTGCTAGACACCTGACAGTTATTTCTGCTGCAAATTGAAACTATGAAGAAGCTAATTCTGTTCTGAAAGGTATCGCTTCAGACCTAAGAGAAATGATTTTACACCTGTGACTGTTTTGCTAAAAACATATCAATCTTTGAAGAAATTAGGCAGAGACATAAAACTTCTCTGAATGTAGTTAACAAATGTCCATATTACTTTTGATGAAAATATATAAATAAAGCTCTTTTTTTTCCTGGAAATGCTGTATGGCTATGTCGATGTAAAATACACAGTGAACTAAATTTTTCTAGACTACTTTCTATGTTTTCAACAAGGAAGCTTTCTCCTTGGAAGTTGTTCTCCATATTATCAGAGAAAATATCTTTAATTCACTGTTCAGTGCCTTTCAAGCACTGTTATCACCAATAAAAATGTTTTTAATGAAGTTTCTCCAATAATTGTCAGGAAGCCAAATCCATAGACACTTCTCTTTCTTGACCTCCTGGACATGTCAGAAATGCTGGATATGGTTAAATGTTCCCTCAGACTTGACACGCTCTCTTAGATTCCGGGACATTATGATCTCTCGGTTACATTCCCATCGCACAGCCTCTGCTTCCGTCTTTTTGCTATGGCACTCTTCCTCCTCCGACCTACTCTCCATGAATGAAAATTTAAGTCTTGGCCTTGTGGTTCCTTTCATTTTTTAGCTCTAGTCTTTCCCTTGGGAGTTTCTTTCTTTTCATTTTTATTTTTTCCCAGGTGCTGGGGATGGAACTCAGGGCCTTGTGCCTGCCAGACAAGCGCTTTACCACTGAGCTAAATCCCAGCCCTTCTCTTGGTAACTTCTTTTAGTTCCATGAAATTAAATGCCATGTTCAATGCTGTTGCGTTAATATGCAGCTGCTTACTTGGCAGTGCCCATTGAAGATTAGCAGGAATCTTTAAAAAAATTTACAAAGTACAACAACTCTCAGTAGAGTTGCTTTCACCTAAAGCCTCTTCTGTACATTCTTGCCCCAGCTAAGCTCTGGAAAACGTGCATCATTCCTCCTTTTCCCTCACTCCTTTATCGGTCAGCCACTTGTCCAGCTCTACTCCAAGGCATTTGGATTCTTCTCCTTGTTTTTATCTCTTGCCATTTGTCTTGTCTAAATTGGTGCATCACTGACCTCTCTGATTGCACTCTTGGCCTCTTCAAATCTACAAAATGTAATTGATAAATAGAGTAAATCTTTAGATTTTAAAAATTTTATTACATAATAGTCTTCCTCAAAATACACCCTTCTCTTTGAAGACACTTATCCCATCTTTCTTGCCACTTTCTGAAGCAGCTCTGAAAGGCCTCTTTTGTGAGTGTCTGTAGTTGTGCTGTCCTGGCCTTGATGCCCTGAATCAATTCTTTTTTTTTAAATTTTATTTTAATGGTACATTTTAGAGGTATATAGTGATAACATTTATCATAGGGCATTTGTACCTGTGCATGACATATCTTGTTGCTTCTTTTTTTCCCATTCCCCTCCCTTCCTTTCACCCCCTCCTCCCTCCTTATTTACAAAAGCTTCATTTCCATTTTTTCCTTCCATTTCTTATTTCTCTTGTCCCTCTGTTCCTTTCTCCCTCCCTTGTTCCCTTTCCCATTTGGACATTTTCTTCCCTTTCCCAATATAATACATTTTAGTCTTTATTTACACTTTCAGTTTCTCACACCAGAGAAACAACGTGGTATTTAAATATGTGTGTCCAATTTATTTCACTTAAGAGTATGGTCTCAAGATGCATCCATTTACCTAGAAATATCTCAAGCTTATCATTCTTTATGGCATAGTAAGTAGTACTCCATTATATTAAAAAAAAAACACATTTTCAATTCTGACCTTTTGCCTTTCTTTCATGGTCATTTTGACTTTGGAAAAAAAACCAGAAGTTACACAGTGCCAAATCTGATGAAGAAAGTGGATGAAGACATACTAATGCTTTTAGGAGCCTGTCTTTTAATTGAATAGTGTTTGGCAGCAGCACTCACCGTATTTTTCATCACATCTGATAAAGATGCTCATGAAAGAGAACTTCCAGAACTGCTTGAGAAAGTGGGAAGAGTGGTGGGATAAGTGTGTGCAAAGTGAGGGGGAGTATTCTGAGGGCAGTTCATAGTAATGTCTTTTACTGCAATAAAATTTTAAATTGTAAATATTCACTAAATATTTTTATTATCCCTTTTATTCTCCACCAGCAGCTGAACAAGTTGTTTTGAAAACGTTAAGCGCTTTTCATTTTTTCTTTCCCTAATACTTTTTGGAGGCACTGTCAGTTTTGGAGCTAAGTGAAGAAGCTGTTTGAGGGCCAGACAGGCAGAGTTGAGAGATTAGCCGCATACTGGGGAACTGAACAAATGTGTGAAGATATTGGAGCTACCGCGAGCCAGGTTTCTTACTGTCAGTGAAGAGAGTTGTTACAAATATAAAAGGGAGTGTGAAAATGAATCGGGGATGGGAATGGGAATTCTACATGTGAGAATTAATACATGGTTTTTGATCTACAAAGATAAATACAGGGATAAAATGTAGGTGTGTATTTATTTCCTAACATTGTGTACTGAAAGGATCTGGGAGAAGCAACAACCTAATAACATTGAGTATCTTTAGTGCAAATAAAAATTGTATCCTTTCTAGTAGAATGCAGTGAAAGAAATTCAACATTATTGTATGATTCCTCCCGAAAGTGCATAACCTGGGCCTGTTCATGAGCAAGCATCAGACAAAGCCATTTTGAGGGACATTCCACTAAATAGCCAGCCTATAATTTTCAAAAATAATGAGGTTGTGATGGTCAAGGAAGGACTGAGAATCTATTCTGGAGTGAAGGAAACTGGGGAGATGTGACAAGTAGGTCTGATACCTTATTATCCTGGATCAGATCTGTTTGTTATAACTTAGCAAATTTTGAATGAGGTCTGTGGAGTGTGTGGTGATACCATACTGTTACTAATTTTCTGATTTTGATGACTGTGCTATGCTTATGTAGTGTGGCTCAAGAGGGGAGTGCTCTTGTTTTTCAGAAACATACACTAAAATATTTAAGGGCAATCAGACTAACAGTTTGCAAATTATTTGCAAATGGTTCACAGCTGAATGTAAAAGCAAGTTATATTACATGATGTCAGTTTCCTTCCTTAAACACTTCCTTTTACTTTTTACCAAGAATAAAATGTTTATCATTAGCTATTAGGGTTTGCATCTAGAATATACCCCACAAGGCTCATATATTTAGACGTGGGGCCCTTGGAAGGTGGTTGGATCATGGGGTGCCATACTTACCAGTGGATTAGTGCACAACAGAATTCAGAGCTGTGCGTGCTGTTAGGAGGTGGGGCCTGGTCCTCTGGACATGATCTGGAGTGGTATATCTTCCTCCTTTGCTTCTCCCTTCTCTCTTTCTCTCTCTGCTTTCTGGGCACCATGATGTGAGCAGTGATTCACTCACATGATCAAATGTTGCGCCATTTCTGCCTTGGAGCCAAGTGACAGCACTCAAGGACTGACGCCGTAAGCCAAAATAAACCTCTCTCCTCCTTTAAATCATGGATGTTGGGCATTGTGTCCAGTGAGGAGAAAATGGTCAAGACATTAGCCGTGCTATAGACCGTTCTCATGCTGTAACCCTGCTTCATCTCTGGTCTAATGTGTTGAATTCTAGGCTAGTGCATTTCTGCCTGAAGTTCTTTCTACCTGTCGTTTCTACTCGCTGGACTCTTTCTCCTTTCTACTTCACTCGATTCTGTCAGTTCTCAGATGAAAGGTCAGTGCTTCAGGGAGGCCCTCCGTAACCATCCTACCCAAAGTGCCCCTCCTCAGTCACTGTCAGCCAATGTACATTTTTTTCTACATAGCATTTTTCAACATCAAACACTATTTTGTCTATTTATTTGCTTATTCATTTACTATTTCTTTCTTCTTAGAATGGAAACTCTAAGAGATCAGTCTTTTGTACCACTGAACCTTTAGAGCCTTAGGTATGGTCCAAGATTGGTATGTTCTGAATAAATATTTGATTCATGAAGAATGTCTTCCATCCCTGCATTTTAATTATTTGGCAGTCGGGGTAATCCTAAATATGCACTCTAAAATACGTCTGTGTCAAGTATCCCATTAAGTGTGACTTAATTAGTTTTTATCCTGAGGAACTGAATACACTCAAACACATTTCGTTCATTATTTCATTGTTCCTTTTTGCCACAGTTCTTATCTGTGGACCTGCTTATGATATAATGATAGACAATTTCATTAAAAGGCTTCAACTCTTTACTGGACCTTGGCTGGGAAGAGAGATTCTTTCCTATTAATGACCGTTTCTGGAGTTTGTTTGTTTAGTGGTAATGTGAATTGAATTGAGCTACAGTCCCAAAACTTTTTCAGATGTTTTAAAATTTTGAAAAAGGGTATCACAAAGTTGCTAAATTGCCCAACTTTTGATCCACCTGTCTCTGCCTCCCGGAGCACAAGGATTAAGGCTTGTGCTACCACACCCAACTCCCATTCTATTTCTTACACATTCTCAGCCTCCAATGATCAAAAGTAGACTAATAGTTTTAATATCAGTCCTGAGAAGAACGTGACATTTAAATAATTATTTTTCAACTCAGTATCATTAGGCAAAATTCTTTCATTTGTGAGTGCGTCACTCAATGTTGAAAATATGAAAGATAATACAGAATATTCTGTTGGTCAACAAGGTAATAACTCAAACCTCCGGCCTTCATTTCATCGTAATTATGGTGTAGAGAATTATATCATTCCATGTAAGTTGGATTCCAACTGCAGTGTTTTTTCTTGTTAATAAAAGAAAACTTTTTGCTTCATTACGGTGCATTATCCTTTCCATAGTGATGGGGTGTGTGTGTGTGTATGTGTGTGTGTGTTCATAAGCCACAAACCATGGACCATGTGCCCACTGGGACTGATGAGTTCACAGACACTCTCTCTTTTGGTCTATACCATTTCTTATTTCTACATTGAAATTGGTAAGTATGCCATAATATTATTACATTAATCATATTTTTGATGCTTTGACACATTAAGGGCCTTGCGGATCCCAGAGAGACTACATCTCTATGAGTTAACTAATTTCTAGACATAGAAACCAACTTGTTACAGACATGTCTTTCCTGTGTGAACCAGCCAACCCCAAACTCATATCCTGACCACCTTCTTTATATAATTATCTTTGTTACTTTCTTGTTGCTAAGACACAGTACCCAACACCCACCCTCCTGTGGGGAGGAAAGGTTTATTTTGGCTCAGGGTCTGCACAGGTTTCAGTCCATAGTCGGCTGGCTCCAAGGGTGGCATGGCAGAGGGGCATTGCAGAGAGAAACAGCTCATGATGGCAAAAAGCAGAGAAATCAAGGGAAAAGGAAGGAAATGGACCCTTCCAGGCCAAGCCCCGAGTGACCCAACTCTCTGACCAGGCTTCGCCTCCTGTCTTAGGTACTTTTCTCTCGTTGCTGAGACAAAATACCCAACACCCAAAGTCAAGGGAAGAAAGATTTATTTGGCTTACAGTTCATAGAGGTTTCATCCACAATCAGCTGGATGAAAGGCAGAGTAGCATGGCAGACAGGCAGAAGGCAGCAAGGCAAGCAAGAGGTGCAAGCAAGGGGGTAAGCAAAGGAATACACAAGCCTCTTTCTGTCCCTTGTATTTTATCCAGGCTATCTGCCCTTAAGGTGGCTGCACTCCCCTTAATCCCAGTACTCTTAATCCTAGTGTCACATCCTTGATCCCAGCAGAGCTATGCCAAAGCAGTCAGTGGACTAATTCAGTAATCACACACCCTAGATCCAACCACCTCTGAAAACACCCCACTTATGACCACATGAGGCTTTGGGGGGACATCTAGGCACAACCCATAACATGTCCCAACATCACATTTAGCTGTAAACTCATCAGGGGACTGATCCAGTGATGAGTATCACACTTCCATGATCCATTCACTTCCCCAAAGCCCCACCTATGATCACATGAGTCTTTGGGGGATATCTAGATATAAACCATAAAAATAATTCTTACACTTCAAGCCAGTATCACCCAAGTCACCTCTAGGGCAGCTACCAGACCACTAGAGACTACCTCTGTAGCCCAGAACCCACCAACATTATTCAAACTGTCCAGTCCTAAACTTGCTGGAGCTCCCTTGCTCATTCCTTCCCACAACAGAAGCTCTGGTCCAGGCTTCCCTTTCTCTCCTGTGTCTCCTGGCAGACCCTGCTGCCGTCCCATGTATGCCCCTTCTTTTGGGATCTGTAAGCAGTAAATTTTTTAAAGGCAGTATTCTCTGGGTCAGTTGTCTTACCATACCTGATTAAAGCAAATCCTGGTTATTTTTTAAAACAATTCTACAGCACAGGAAAAATAAAGTACTTTTCTTCCCATCATCAGAATCCCCAAAAACATCTGGTGTTACACCTCGATGCTTCTGATAGCATGAAAAACTCTTTCTTACTCATTTTTTTTGTTCTTTATTTTTCTCCTTTTGTGAATATTCATATAGAGGGATGAGCTTAGCTGGAGATAGGATTTAACTGTATTATAACCTGCAGAGGAATGTTATTCTCCAGTTCACACATACCCAGAGTTCAACCAAGAAGGCAGACATTTGTGCACAAGCAAGCCCTTGACTCATATGACATGGCCATGGAATATAATTTGTGCTGGAAATAAAGCAAATCAACGGGAGTTATAGAACATATTTCTTTTCCCAAAGCAGTAAGAATGCAGCCCCTGAAGACTGTTTTGAATATCATCATGGAAAGGGGATTTTTAACAAAGCTTTGAGTTTTGAAATGTATTGTGGGATACCAGATAGCAGGAGAGAAAGGGATTACAGTAGAAGATTCCAAGTGAATGGTTCCCAAAGTACAGTGCACACAGTTGTCGGTAAAAGTATTTTTAATGAATTAGTGTACTTTAGTCTTATGAGTTAAAGATCAAAATTCTTCAAAGGTTAGCTGGGCTGCAATACAAAGTGTGATCAAAATATTTGGTAAGCGTTTAAATTTAAAAAAATCATGACAGTAAAAGACATATTGCCACGAATCCCTCTCAAAACACTGCCTCTCACTTTGAACACGCTAATCCCGTCATTCATGCCACTTTCTGAAGCAGCTCTGGAAGTCCTCTTTCATGAGTGTCTTTATAAAATGAAGTAGAAAATGCAGTGAATGCTGCTGCTGGGTGTCAGCCACCAAAAGGCAGGTTCGTAAAATCAGGTATGTTCTTGTCCACCTCGTTCGCTGGAGCTGGCACCGTGTAACTTTGGGCTCTTCTCCAAAGTCAGAATGACCATGAACGATAAATGTTTGGAGTTGATTCATGACATCAAAGCAGCCACAACAGCACAACTAAAGGCATCATGAAAGAGAACTTCCAGAACCGCTTCAGAAAGTGGTGAGGATAAGTGTGTTCAAAGTGAAAGGGGTTTTTTTTGAGGGAGGATTAATGGCAATGTGTCTTTCTACTATAATGAATTTAACTTAAAAATTCATTGTATTTTTTCATCATACTTCATAAACAGTGTAGAACCTGGATGAAGAAATGCATGGCCTGGAGTGGACTCTGGGGTGGTGGGATGAAACCGAGACGGAGGAAGAGCTTTCCAGGAAGGGAAATCCAGATGGAGCCCTTGGTGCCTTAGAGGTGTTAGCCGAGGATGCAGCGGTTTGACTGTGGTTCCATGAGCTTGCTGTCCAGAGGCACATCTGGGCTGGTTACTCCTTCCTTGCTCACTTCCTAATCTGAGAGGAGGGAGACAACAGTGGTGTTGAAGGGGGTGCATTTTCCATTGCAACACTCCAAAGGCAGAAAAGAGCGCATGTCACTCTCGGGGACTTCCAGGCCTTAACCACTGTAAGTGGGCAATTTCTTGGTCATCTCATGTCTGAAATACATGTGAAATTTTTGCTCTGCACCAGATTTGAAACAGTGAGGAAATTCAGTGACTGTTAGCCCAGAAACGTCATCTCCTAGTGTCTGCTAGAGAAGCCCCAAGTACCCTTATGGTCTAAAGGAGCTTCGGGAAAGCCACAGGTAACAAATGAAGTATGTTGTTTAAACGTATTAACATCCATCAATATGTTGGTGAGAATTTGTATGTGTTGTGAAAATTGATGAAAAGATGGAACTGTAAGTGCTAAGTTGGATACAGAGTAACAGCAGATCTTTGCAGCAAGAAACAGAGCAAAAGCAAAAAAAAAAAAATGTAACAGCCTTTGAACATGGTCTTTTGCATAAATACCATGGTGGGGAGGTAGGAAGAAGGTGGGCATGTGCCCTCCCTGAATCTACATTCAAGGAAATAATGTTGAAAAGATATAGACCTGTCAGAGAAGGAAGTATCAAACAGTGTATAGGGTTCAGTACTGCATGCTGCTTCAGGCCTCCACTGAGTATCCTAAAATGTAACCCTTCTGGGTAATGACAATACTGTATACCTAGAAGTAGAATTGCTGGATCACGTGGCTATTCTTCTGTTAATTTTTCAAAGAATTTCTTCCAGTGTGCCTGCACAGTTTTTCCTTCCCCAAGCCATGCAAAATGGTTCCAATTCCCCTGCATCCTATAGTGATGTTGAGCATCTTTTTCAATGCATATTGATAAATTGTGTATCTTCTTCAGAAAATGTCTATTTAAGTTCTTTGCCATTTTTTAATTGGGCTGTTTGGGGGCCTTATCAGTGTTGACTGCTAATTCTGTATTTGCAAGCACCCCTCCCAGGAACTGTATATGTCTGGGATAATAAGCCATGTGTGGGTGTCCTGGGACTCAGGTCATGTCCCTAACTAGAGTAAGAAATCCCACTGCTAGACTGACTGGCAGGACAGCCATTCTCCATGCTTTTGTGGAAAGAAGTTGACTGTTAAAGAATTAAATGTCCTCTGGGAGTCAAGCAGTTGTGAAATCCTCGATTTGATGTCTGGCCTTTTGGAAAACTGGATAGCACAGATTCCAGGGCTGGGACCCATGTCAACCCCAAGAAGAATGAGGGGCCTTTAGATACCGGCAGAAAACACAGCTGATTGCACGGTGACGTCCACAGTACAGCACAATTCTCTGCCGAGACACAGTCCTAAGCCTGTAACCTGCCCACACTGCCTGTAGACTCTGAGGAAAAGGTGAGGGTGTGTGCTGTGAGGCCAGGCAGACACTCAGCAGCTCAGAGACCGTGACCCAAGAGAGTGTCAGGAAGGGCGAATGCAGGGAACCACGGACAGGTTGCAGTGTAGCTTTGTAAACCGGAAGCTGGACATACATAGGTGCTTGCTGTTGCTGCCCCTGTGGGATGCGTTGGTGATGAAGTAGAACCCAAGATAGCCTCTGATGAATGCCAGAAGTGAAGGAGTGCTGCTCCAAGGAAAGAAAGAGAACATGTAAACCTTACTTCCCTTCTCCCCTTCCTGGCTCTGTGATGTGCGGTAATTGTCCAGTACTTTATTCTGTGGTGTAGGAATCTGGAAGGTAGTTGGTTCTGCTTTTGAAGGAGCCATAATATACTGTGCTAGGGAAGCATGAAGAATTGAAGAGCAGCTGCAGTTAATGACTAAGTCAAAGAAGATTTATGAACAGCCTACCGTCAGCTCATTTTCCTAGTAAAAAGTGACTTTTATACAGTCAGTGACCAGAGGAAACTTCATGGCTTAGTGATGCTTTGTTCAGACTTTTTTCCAGGGCTGTGGATGAAACCCGGGGCCTGCGGCACACTAGGCAAGTGCTCTGCCACTGAGCTGCACCTCAGCCCCAGACATTCTTATTCTGTTCAGCTTCTCAAAGCAGGCCCCTATAGATTGTCCTGTTGGTGGGTGGCCAGAGATACGTTGTGTGCGTGGTTCATGGTGGGTTTTTACCTGAGTTTCTGGAAAAGGAGGCTGACAAATGACTGTTGAAGAGGTGGAGGATGTTGGCATCTCCAAGAGCAGCAGGCTGCATTTATTCCTACCGTGATGTTAATTGGATGAGATTCTCTACATCTGTTCAAAGGTACTGAAATGTTTAACCCTGCCTTTCCGTCTTCTGGTGGTAGTGACCACACTGGTCCCTATTATGAAACTGCATTTCTTTATCCATTGATTCCAGATATTATCATTTTTATTTCTGTGGCCCCCTTGTAACCAGGACAGTGTGTCCTCTAGAGAAAGCCCCACGTGGCCCAGTCGTGGGCTGGGAGTCTCAGCTGGCAGTGCTGACTCAGGGAGGTCAGGATGAGGGGGCAGCACCAGGCTATCTGAATGGAAAAAGGGGCAGTGGCTGCTCTGGAAAGATGAAGGGATAAGGGAGAGAAGAAGGTTCAAGAGAGAAAGATGGGACTTCCGGGAAGATGGTGGAGCAGTGAAAATCAGAGAAAAAGCCTCTCCAAGATTTGTTGTCCAGACACTGGAATATAGCAATTTAGAGAAGAGAAGAAGGAGAGAAGTGTGTTCTCAGGACCCAGCGGGGATCTGGGGTAAGAGTTGAAGCCCAAGGGGAAAGCAAAAGGAGAGACCAGCACAGGAAGGAGGTGAAGGACAGATGGCTCTTTCTCCCAGAGCTCCAGCTCACAGCCCCAGCTTGCAGCCCCAGCTCTCAGCACAGGTGATGCAGCTTGAGCCTGCAGACGCACAGCGACTACTGGTGACCCCAGAAGCCTCCATGGAAAGATGCACAAGTGGAGTGGAGCGGTGGACAGGCCGACTGCAGTGGCTGGTGAGTTATCTGAGCTATCTGGTCCCGGATGTCCCCCAGGAGAGGGTGGCGATTGGCTGATTGCCATCTTGGAAAGGAGCGCACCTCAGAACTCAGAAAAACTGCCAGTGGGCTTTTGGTGCTGGGGCAAGGCAGGGCAAGGTAGGGCAGAGTTCAAACTCAGGTCAGCAGGAGAGCAAGGAGCCAAGTTCAAGCCAGCAGGGAACTGAGTCCAAGCCAGTGGGAGACACACAGTGTGTCTCCAGCTGAACAAATTGGGTTCCAATCCCACAGCCGGAGACTGAGCTGAACTTCAGTAGAATTGGGGAAGCCTTGCTATTGAACCCAGCTGGAAATACTACCCTGCCATACGTCTACTGCTGGGATTAACCAACAAGGACCTGTCTACTTTGTCTATCAGTGATAGCAGAGACACACCTGGAAGTGGACATTTATTTATTTCTTTTTTTTTTAATTTTTAAAAATTTTTCCCTCTCATCTCTTCTTTTTCTTGTTTTTTTTCTTGTTTTTATAGGAAAGTGAATTTCTAGTTTTTTGCTGTTATTGTTTGTTCTGTCCTTGTTTTTATTTCTTCCTTCTCTCCTTCCCTCCTGTTTTACTTACTAGTTCCCCAAAGTTTGCATAATTTCGCCATTTTCCAACCTTGCTTCTCATATCTTTCTCTTCTTCTATTTCTCTGTTCTTTCCTCCTAATCTCTTTTGAATTTTCTCTGCGAGGGTAAAATCACCATACTAAGGGCATACTTACTGTATACAAGTTTCTGGTTAATTTGGATATTATTATATAACCATAAATCTAGTTCATATGGTTAAAGGTGGCAGATCAATAGTCACCACAGTTTGTCATTTTCTAGGCTGTTTTTTGCTATTGTTGTTGCTGATTGTATTACTTTAGCCAAGGTGACAGAATTGTTCTAATTGGTTCTTCCTTGTATGCCAAGACTGATATTGGCAGAGGTCATAAATAACACTATCACCCATGGTCAAAGAATGAGGGGCTGGCCAAATAGACAACAACTAATAAATTGAAGAGATAAGATCTTGCAACAGACTCAAAACATAGAAACCAGCTACACCAGGAAGACATCTCTGAGGAAGTAGTCATTTCCAAAGGGTTCTCAAAACTAACAAAAAAGCTACCTACCATAGGCAATTCATAAGCATCAACCCAGGAACTAAACTAAAGAAGAAAAAATAGAAAATGAGAAGACACACAAACAAGATGCAACCTGAGACCTCCGGCTCGCCAAAAGCAAACCCAGCAGGTAACAAAGTGGAACAATCTGAAAACTTCCCACCTGGACTCTTGGAAGCAGTAACAGCAGAAGTAACAAAACAGATGAATGAGGCTCTAGAAAACATCAAAACAGAAATTTCCAGTATGAAAGACATGATTAGCGACTCTAGAGCAGATAGACATTAAAAAAAAAAAAAGAGGAGCTTAGTAAAATGATGGAAACTATAAATGCCTAACACAGGAAAGGAATGGAATCCATGAAACAGATTCAAACAAATATCCAGGAGATTAAAAATTCCACTGAAAGTATAGTCAGTAGAATGAAACAATGTGAGATAGAATCTTAGATATAGAAGACAAGATTGTGATTAATGATCAAGAAAAGAAAGAGTTCTTCAGAATGGTAAGGGACCAAGAAAATTCAATGCAACAGCTGCTAGATGACACAAAGAAAAATAATGTAAGATTGATCAAATTCAATGAAAAAGCAGGAGATAGTACAAGTGACATAAAAAAAAAAAAAACCTGTACACAGAAGTAATGGCAGAAAACTTCCCAAGTATGGAAAAAGAACTTCACGTACAGATAAGCGAGGCATACAGAACTCCAATTAGCCACAATCAACAAAAATCTATCCCAAAGCATATAATAGTCAAGATTCCAGAAATCCAACACAAGAACAGAATATTGAAAGCTGTTAGAGAAAAGAAACAAATAACCTATAAAGGAGAGCCCATCAGAATCACAGCAGACTTCTCAACACAAACCCTCAAGTCAAGGAGAGCTTGAAGTGAAGTATTTCAAGCCATAAAAGAAAACAACCTTCAGCCCAGATCGATGTACCCTGCAAAACTATCTTTCAAAATTGCTGGAGAAGTAAGATACTTCCATGACAAAGAACATCTGAAGAGATTCATGACCACCAAACCAGCACTCCAAAATATTCTGAAGGACATTGTAGAAAGAGAAAATGAGGACAACAACTCCAGGAATTGCAACAAAATGAATCCTCCAGGCAAGGCAAATAATTAAACAGAAGGGAAAATTAGGGAACCAACAACAGGTAAATAACATGACAAGAATAAGTCAACATATGTTAGTTATAATCATGAATGTAAATGGTCTCAACTCACCAATCAAAAGAAGCAAGAACCAACAGTGTGCTACATACAAGAAACACATTTAATTCAAAAAGGAATTAATAGGCTGAAAGTCAAAGGATAGAAAACAATACTTCATGCGACCAGAACCTGGAAAAAAGTAGGGGTACCTATTCTGTTTGCAGACAGAGTAGATTTCAAGCCACTACTGATTAATAGAGACAAAAAAGGTCACTGCATCCCTGTAAAGGGAACAATCCAAGAAGAAAAGATGACAATCATAAATATGCACCAAATACCAGCACACCTAAGTATATACCACAAATATTAATGGACATGAGAAACAAAATAAGCACTAATACAGTTGTAATGGGGGACTTCAATACCCACTATCACAAATAGATAGATCAACTAGACAGAAAGTCAGGGAAATACCAGAACTAAACCAAACTCTTAAACAAATGGACTTAGTAAATGTATACAGAATATTCCACCCCACGACATCAGCATACACATTCTCAGCTGCACATGGGACTTTCTCCAAAATAGACCACATACCAGCTCGTAGAACATCCTTAACTAAATGCAAAGGAATCAAAATTATCCCATGCATACTATCAGACCATAGTGGACTGAAACCGGAAATAAACAACGAAAGGAACCAGGAAAACTTCATAAACACTTGGAAATTAAGTAGCACCCTCCTGAACAATCAGTGGGTCACAGATGAAATTAAAGAAGAAATTAGACAGTTTCTACAATTGAATGATAATGCCAGTACAACCTACTGAAATTTATGGGACACAATGAAAGCAGTCCTATGAGGGAAATTTATAGCATTGAGTGCCCATATCAGAAAAACAGAGCGCACTCAAATAAACAACCTAATGTTGAACCTCACACTTCTAGAAAAAGAAGAGCAAGTCAAACTCAAAGTTCATACAGGGGAGAACATTATAAAAATCAGAGTCGAAATTAATGGAAATGAAACTACAAAAACAATACAAAGAATCAATGAATCAAAGATTGGTTCTTTGAAAAATTAAATAGAATTGACAACCCCTTATTAAACCTTATTAAAAAAGGAAAGAAAAGACTCAAATTGATACAATTAGGAATGAAAAGGGTGAAATCACAACAGATCCTGCAGAAATCCAGAAGATCATCACTACCTACTTTGAGAACCTGTATTCTAATAAGATTAAAAACACAGAAGAAATAGACAAATTCCTAGATACATATAAATTACCAAAACTGGATTAAGAAGATATAGAAAGTAAATAACCCAGTATCAGCCACTGAAATTGAAGTGATTAAAAACCTACCAACAAAGAAAAGCCCAGGACCTGGTGGATTCACTGCTGAATTCTACAAGATATTTAGAGAAGATTTAATACCACTACTTCTCAAACTCTTTAACAAAATTGAAAGAGAAGCATTACTCCCAAATTCATTCCTGGAAGCAAGCATTACCCTGATACCAAAATCAGAGTAGGGTCCAACAAAAGAAGAGAACTGTAGGCCAATCTCATTAATGAACATAGATGCAAAAACCCTCAATAAGATACTGGCAAACAGAATGCAAAAAATCATCAAGATTATACACTCTGACCAAGTAGGAGTCATCCCTATACTGCAGAGATGGTTCAACATAGGCAAATCAACAAATGTGATACCCCATATTGACAGAGCCAAGGACAAAAACCATATGATCATCTCAATAGATGCAGAAAAAGCATTTGACAAGGTCCAACACCCATGCATGATAAAAACCATGCAGAAAATTGGACTAGACAGTCTTTATCTCAATCTGATAAAAGCCATCTATGACAAACCAACAGCCAACATCATACTAAATGGTCAAAAACTAAAAGCTTTCACTCTAAAATCAGAAACAAGACAAAGATGTCCAGTCTCACCACTCTTGTTCAATATAGTTCTGGAAACATTAGCCAGAGCAATTAGACAAGAGAAAGAAATAAAAGAAAAGGATGAGGATAAGGATAGGAAAAGAAGAAGTTAAATTATCACTATTTGCAGATGACATGATACTTTATATGGAAGCCCCCCAAAACTCCACCAAAAGGCTTCTAGATTTAATAACCAAATTCGGCAGCATAGCTGGGTACAAAGTCAACACTCAGAAATCAGTAGCATTCCTGTACACAAATAACAGACTCACTGAGAAAGAAATTAGAGAAATAACACCTTTCACAATAGCATTCAAAAAAATGAAGTACCTAGGAAAGGAAGTAAAAGATCTATACATTGAAAACTATAGTACTTTGAGAAAGGAGATTGAAGAAGATACCAGAAAATGGAAAGATATCCTTTGTTCTTGGGTAAGAAGAACCAGTATAGTGAAAATGGCCATATTCCTAAAACTGTTATACAGATTTAATGCAATCCCAATTAAAATACCAATAGCATACTTCACAGGATTAGAGAAAACAATTCTAAAATTCATTTGGAACCAAGAGAAACCAAGAATAGCAAAAGCAATTCTGGGCAACAAAAGCAAAGCAGGGACCATCACAATCCCTGACTGAAATTATATTACAAAGCTACTGTAATAAAAACAGCATAGTACTGGCAAAAAAAAAAAAAACAGATCTCTGGACCAATGGAATAGATTAGAAGATACAGAAACATGTCCAAACACTCTCAGTCACCTTATCTTTGACAAACGGGCCAAACAAACTCAGAAAGACAGCCTCTTTAATAAATGGTACTGGAAAAACTGGCTCTCCATATGCCGAAGGTTAAAACTAGACCCATATCTTTCCTAAAACTAGACCCATATCTTTCCCCATGCACTAAGATAAAATCAAGTGGATCAAATATCTAAACATTAAAACAGAAACACTAAATCTGCTGGAAGATAGAACAGGTAGAACTCTTGAAACATAGGTGTAGGCAAAGACTTTATGAACAGATCCCCAATTGCCCAGGAAATATCACTAAGAATCAACAACTGGGATCTAATTTTATTAAAAAGCTTTTGCACAGCAAAAGAAACTACCAACAAAGTGAAGAGACAACCCACAGAGTGGGAAAAAAAATTTTGCCAGCTATTCCTCTGACAAAGGACTAACATCCTAAATATATAAAGAACTCAGAAACATCAGACCCCCCCAAATTTAAAGACCCAATCCAAAAGTGGGCAGCAGAAATGAATACACACTTCTCAGATAAAGAAGTAGAAACAGCAGATAGACATATGAAAAAATGTTCAACATCACTGGTCATTCGAGAGATGCAAATTAAAACAAACCTGAGATGCCACCTCACTCCACAAAGAATGGCTATTATCAACAAATCAGCCAATAACAAATGCTGTAGGGGCTGTGGAGAAAAAGGAACCCTTCTCCACTGTTGGTGGGAGCGTAGACTGGTGCAACCACCATGGAAATCAGTGTGGAGATTCGTCAGGGTTCTAGGACTAGAGATTCCATTTGACCCAGCTATTCCCCTTCTTGGTATCTTCCCAAAAGAATTAAAAGCATCAAACCACAGCAATACATGCACACCCATGCTTATAGTGGCACAGTTTGTAATAGCTAAATCTTGAAAACAGCCCAAATGCCCACCAACTGAGGAATGGATTAAAAAATGTGTTTTTTTTATGCAATGGAGTACCACTCTGCCATAAAGAATGATAAGCTTGAGATATTCTTTGGTAAATGGATGCATCTTGAGACCATACTCTTAAGTGAAATAAATCGGACACACATGTTTAAGTACCACAATGTTTCTCTAGTGTGAGAAACTGAAAGTGTAAATAAAGACTAAAATGTAGTATATTGGGAAAAGGAAGAAAGTGTTCAAGAGGGAAATGGAACAAGGGAGAGGGAGGGGGAAAGGAACAGAGGGACAAGAGAAATATGAAATGGAAGGAAAAAATGGAAACAAAGCTTTTGTAAATAAGGAGGGAGGAGGGGGTGAAAGGAGGGGAGGGGAACGGGAAAAAAAGAACCAGCAAGATAAAAAAAAAATTAAATAAATTTTTTTTACAAAAGAGAAAGATAAAGGAGAGACAAGGACAGATGGGCAGGAGAGAGCATAGAGCAAGAATGAAGCCCTAAGAGGGAAAGGAGCCATCGAGATGGGTGTTTAGTTGTGACAGTCCTGCGTGCTTCTGCTCATCAAATATCTTCCCATGTCTGAAGGGACTTTCTAGAAGTTAGCACTGTCTTCTTAAGCAGCAACTTTGATAGCTAGAAGCGTGCCAAGCTGAGAAGGATGGTGTTGCCTATTGGGGGACTGAAAGGAAAGGTCGCTGTGATAATCATAAAGCTGGGTTCAGTGGCTTAAAGCTTCCCTCCCACCCCATCCCTGATGTTCTCTAAATGCACTCTTACAAAATGTGTGTGTGTGTGTGTGTGTGTTTCCTTTTTAATGTAAAGAGGAAAACCGATCACCAGTGATAGCAAAGATGAATGTTTTTTACCTGCTTCGCCGTTATACCCAAAATCAACCTTGACTTTTTCTTTGTTATTTCATTAGTTTAAAGATGATTGGGGCTGGGGATTTAGCTCAGCAGTTAGACTGCTAGCTTTGTAAGCACAAGGCCCTGAGTTCACTCCCCACCACCAAAAAAATTAAAATAAAATAAAATAAAATAAAAATAAAGATGATTAAGTTTTCTCAACAGCGTTTTTTTCCCCATCAGCTGGTTGAAATATCAAGCTTTTCAGTGACCAGATACAAATAGCTTAGCAAAGAAACATAAAACAATCATGATCAGCTGATTTCAGGATAAATCTCCCATTGCTGTAAGTTGAAAAAAACTTGGACTTATTTTGATATATTGAAAGATTCAGAGCTTTTGTTCTCAGCTTATTAAAAGTAGAAAGTAGAATATGGGTTGCCAAAATAGTCCTCAACTTACCAAATACTGGCTGGCAAGTTCTTGTCATTTTTTGTTCGCTTTTATCTGTAGCGGGACGGAGGGAGAGCGTGGAAGTGTGGCATTTTAGTTGCTGAGTGTTGGCACCGACGGTGTTGGGATTCATTCACTGATTTTCAAAATACTAGTTTTGTGATCACTAGAGAGGAAACCTTACTTCTGTATTGCAGGAATTAGGTCTTCCTGAAAGGGAAGATGGGAGACACCTGAATTGGCCCGCTCCTCTCCTGTGGAATGGATGGCTGTCCGACCCTCCCTCCCACTCGGCCTTATGCCACTGCATGGCGCACACATCCTCTTTGCAGTACACTTGCACACGTGCATGCAACACGTACAGATACACACACACCCTCAAATGTGAGATTTTAAAGGCAGAGACTTTCTTAAGAACTTGGCTGTGTTTCTGAGCCCAGCATTAGTACTGTGTGTGACATGTGTTAAATGTTCATTAAGTATTTTTAAATAGAGTGAAACACATTTTTCCTTCCTTGCTTGATGCCACTAAGTGACTGCAGGTAGACAGAGAGGCCAGGAGAAGTCCATTTAATTCCCCAGGGACCGCCCCACCCCAGCCCCACTTCAGTGTGCTGTGGTGCTGGCCCCCAGTCACACCTCTTTTGTGTTATATGATGTCCTGTTTCCTTCTTGCTGGCTGGTGTGTCACTCAGTTAATCAAGTGGTGACAGAGAAAAGGGTATAAAATTGGGTCACGGGGTCCTACTTGTGGAAGTTTTCTTACCCAAGAAAGGATAAAATGGAGGAATGGACTAGATGATCTCTGGGTACAGACATTCCTAGTTTAACCATCTTCCTGTTTAACAACTGTTGGGATTTGCAACTGAGGCATGCTGTTCGGACATGACCTGCCAGTTGGATTTATCAACCATATTTTTTTGTACAGTTCTGTGTTCTTGTTTATAGACATGACTTTGTTTTTGTACAGTACACCTTGTTTAGACAGTACTATAATTTTTGCTGATTGTACTATGTAGTACAGTACTATAGTTTTATGTTCCATTATGCTTTACAGTACTGCAAGTAAGAGTTATGCAAATAAAAGCAAAGTCATCCAGTTGGAGCTTCTTTTGACCATTTCTTTGTTCTGAATATTGTGATGTACATGCTATATACAATTCCTCACTTAGCGACCATTTCATTTAGCACCCTAATCCCAGGACCAAAACTCATTCGTTAAATGAGGATTGTCTGTGTTGTCTGAGTTCCAGAGTTCTGTGATTCTCCCGTTGTCCTCTGTTCTGTGTGAAACTTGGGATAATAATCTGTTCTCTATTGAATAATTTGAAGCACACTAAGTAAATGTGAACAACACAGGGGTAGGGACTGACAATACCCAGCTGGTAAAACTGAGCTGCGGATGAATAACTTGCCTTGGGGTGGGAGCAGTCCAGTGCACAGCTCTCTCCTCATCCCTATAGGAGAGGATCCGGGCCTCCTAGAAGATATCCAAATAATACTGCAAAAATACAGAGTGAATACTCAGCCCCTTTGACACTGTAACCCCTGTGACCTCAAAGAACTTCTTCCTGATCAATCAGCACTGCGGTAGCTTCCTCTGTGCCTTTGTAGACATCCATACATTTAGTTGCTGCATGGATTCTATGTCCCAAGTCCTTTATTTTCAGACAGAACATTTCCCCCATTTTATTTCTTTGTAAATAATGCCATGGTGAACATCTTTATTGTCACATGTCTGTGCACGTGTATAAACATTTCTCCAGGTCTTGAAAGTAGATTTTAAGATTCAAGGATATGTATTATGTTAAAACTATTATAAAAACTGCAAGATTACCATCCACACAAGCTCCACCAGGTTGCCTTGTTAAGCAATAATGGTCTGTCCAGTCACCAACCAGTTAGTTGTCAGTCTCTTTAATGGTTTCCCAATTCTTGCACAAAAAACATGTACTTATTTGGAAGAAATATAATTTAGCTATTAAAGTTTTTCTTTCTCTGTTTCTTTGATTATTTACAGCTGCACATTCTCACTATTTAATTGAAGAGCCTTGATCTAATGGATATTGGCTTTCCTGGGTGTGTTCTCTGTTTCTCTTAAATTTTCTGCCATGTGTATTAAGACTGTTGAAAGATAAACTGAAACACATTAAATTTTTAAAAATTATTTGAATAAACAGCAATTCTTGAATTGAGTGGCTCCAGAATGCACTTGATTCTTTATTATCTCCATTTCTGAGGTCATTTAAGACCACAGGCATTTAGCGCTATAAATTTCTTTGTAAACATTTCTTTTGGTGAATCAAACACATTTTGTGTTTTTATTTTCATTAAGTTTAAAATCCTATTTCTTAACTTCTTTGACCTTGGACAATGCAGCTTTGCTTTTTTTGTTTCCAAATATCAGAGAGTTTTTCAATACCTTTCTATTGATTTCTAATTTAATTCTGTTTTAGCCAGTGAACACACTTTGTATGTCTGGAACTCCTTTAACTTTATTGAAATTTGTTTTGTAACCCAGAATATGTTCTATTTTTGTGACTGTCATGCACACTTTCAAATAAAAGATAAATTCTGCTATTTGCGGTGGAATATTTATACATGTGACGTCTGTGAAGTTGGTGGATAGTTGATAGTGTCTCTGAGTTTTCTACATACACAGTGATTTTTTTTGTTTCCTGGCTCTACCCATTTAGGACAACAGGGTTTGAAATCACTGAATAATTGAAGATTTTTAATTTCTCTTTAAGTTCGATTAGCATTTCCTCTGTGTATTTTGAAGTCCTCCTTTTAGGTGCATAAATATTTACTGTTGATCTCTCCTTTTGATTGATTTACTTTTTTATCATTATGAAATGACGCTGTTACATCTTCCCTAAATTTTGACCATTTTTTACCTTTCTTTTCAAGTTTTTGGTCTCTCTTCTCCTTCAGAGACCCCAAGAACATGACAGTAGGCTTCTTGAGTTGTCACTGATATTTAGTTCAATTTTTATACAGTTTTTCCCTCTGTGTTTTCAGAGTTCACCAATCTTTTCTTGTGTTGAATCTAATTTATTCTTAATCGCATCTAGTGAACTTCTCATTTCTAGAATTTGGATATGTATCTATGCTATATCTTCATTATCTCTGTTTCGCATTCTTATCTTCTTGAATATATAGAATATGGTTATATTTGTTTTAATGTTTGTGTCTACCAATTCAATCATGTGTCTCATTTCTGAGTTTAAATTGACTTTTGTACTCATTATTGGTCATGGCTTCTTGTTTTGGGGGATATCTGATAATTTTTCACTGGCTTCTAGATAGCATGAATTTTATTTCCTTGCATGCTAGACATAAGTAGTATTTTTACAAATATTTTTGAGTTTTGTCCTTAGGTATAGTTACTTATGAACAGTTTGAGTTTTCTGAGGATTCCATTTTATGTTTTTTTTCAGGAGTGACCAAAGCAGCCTTGGATCGAGGACTAATTTTTCTTATTTTAATTTTCTAGACCATGCCCTTGCAAGCACTCTACCTGATTCCCCCTGAGTTACAAGATTTTTCCCTCTGTGTATTGGGAGCACCAACTTTTCCCTGCCTGTGTGGCTCAGGGATCGTTTCACCTGTTCCTTTAGATAGCTATTTCCCAGGCTACAGGTAGTTTTGTCACACACGTATGCTGATTTGTTCCCAACCAAAGAATCCAAAGATCTCAAGCACTGTCTCGAGTGTTCTCTCTCTCTCTGTCTGATCTCCTCACTCTAGATTCTGTAGCTGTGTTGGCTTTTTCAAAACTGTACTTTTCTCTCTTCATCTTAGACTGGGGGACTCTTCCAATGCTCCCCTTTTCTGGGCCATGGTGTGGACGCTTATTTGGTGTACAGCTGGCTCTCAGTAGGGTACTCTGAGCTCATGATGCACGTTATGTGAGCCAGTGACGCTGTCCGCCTCTCAGGGAAGGGTTGCTTAGTGAGAAGAGGAAACTCCTAAGACAGAACCTTAAGGAATATGAAGGTGAAGGGATAATTATAAGGATTTCCAGAGAAAAGCTCTGAAACAACTTGTAGTATAGATTTTTTTAATTGGTTCTAGAATATCTGTCATCCTGGAGCTTGATAGGTCACCAGTGAGAGGACTCTGATTTACGGGGTGAACTGTTTTGAACTCAAGGGAGGATCGTGTCTGGAATCACAGGAAAATCCCGTGGGCCTTGGAGCACCACAGCACACGGGCAACTGTTCCACCTTAATTTCTACACTAATAGATCATCATGGGGATTTGTTAACTAAAACTATTAATAATAAGAAAGTAAACATAGTTGAGATTAAGCAGAAAATGAAGAAATAAAAAAGAAAATAATAAAGGGAAATACTTGAATCTATAAAACATATCTAGAGATTTTTGGATTTAGAGACCTGAACTAAATACCCAGACTGTTTCTAACTGGTTGGACCACCTCTGATGTCTTTGAGGCTTAGTTCACATCCCTCCTGTGGAGAATAATTGCACCAGGATTTCAGGCTTTGTGAAGATTGTGAGCTGTACCCATGAAACCAGTCATGTATTTAAGACTGTGCTATGGTTTTGTTTTTTAAAACATTGTCATTTATTTTTAAAAGAACTTGTAAAAAATGAAAAAGAATATGAATAATTTTAATTTTTGGTCTTTTTTTGCACTTTTACATTTTACCTTTGTACACATGGGTGCAAGCTCGTAAGAGCTTGTTAAATGGCATAAAAGCCCAGACTAAAATATATAGTACTTCTAATTTTTACAGTTCAATATTCCTTTCCTAGTCAGAGATCATATATCTCTGTTTCTTATTTGAAGTAAAATATGTTTGGCAAAGAAATGGCATTACAGTTATTTTGAATGTTAGTGTGGTTTGATTTATTTCTTCATGAAGAAAGCAATTCGTTTCAGTTTCTTTGTAACCACAATTAAAAGATTGACTGATGCTAGATATTATCATTACACATTTTATTTTCTCTTAATGTGTTGGGCTCATCAATGAAATCTGAGTTTTAGTCATGTTTATTGGTTCTTTTTGAAGTCTTATGCAATTCAATAAAAACAGAAACAGTGTGATTCAGATCGATTTCTGGAATGATCTGTTGAGGACTTGACAATAAGTAAGTCTCTTGGTAACATGGAGTTTAGTCTTGTTTATTAGGCTCTTATAGTATCATTTGAAGAGAATCTTTCACTTCAGGCGAGTTGGAAATGAAATGAGACCAAGGAAAGTATTGGTATGACTTTATATTGGTATAATACATTGTTCCATGAAAACCAGAGTCTGAATTTCTCATCTTTAACAAATTAAAATGAAAATACTAATTTAACTGATTAATAAAGTATAATCATATAGAATTAAATTAGTAGAAGTTAATGGAAAATTGTAAATCCAAGTACATACAATAGCATAAAATTATCTAGTGTTCTCTTTTAGTGCTTTGCCATAACATTCAGAATAAAGGGAAGCAAATCAATGTTGTTGAAGTTTAAGCATTCAGTATGGACTTAACTAGGATCTTTCACTGAATGCCTGCTGTATATCAACATCACATGCTGAAGCTGCTGTTGTCAGGGTTCTTTTTGAGAAAATGCCAAATTATATTGTCCTGGATTAGAGTCTCTTCTGGGCTTAATTATTGTGGATATCATTGCATTACTTTAAACCCCACTAAAAGGTTTTATTTTTGTTTCTGTTCATAATTTCTAGAGAAATAGACAAAGTGAAAAAATGTTTAATAATGTTTTCTGTTAGAAAATGAGTAGCTTTTGCTCTAGATTTCTAAAGGAGGCAATGATATGTCCATGTAGTGAAATACTGTACAACAACTTAAAATATGCTTTTTTTGTGTGCCAAGGATCAAACTCAGGGCCTTGCACTTACTAGGCAAGCGCTCTAACCACTGAGCTAAATCCCCAGCCAAGATATGCTTTAAAAGAACATTTAATGACATTAAAACATGATCAGGAGCCAAAAGCAGAGTCTAAAACCTTGTATGCGGCATAATGCAATCTTACCACATTGTTCAAAGGCAGATATATTATGGGAAAGAGTCAGTATAAAAGTTAATAGTATTCAGGTCTCAGTAAAATTGTGAGTAGTTTTTTCTTTTTTGTATTAGGCATTTTTAAAGAGTTAGCATTTTCTGATTATTCAAGTAATACATTTTATTAAAAAAATTTAAATGCCAGGGGAAAACTCTTTCAAAATAAAATATGTACATATTGTTTAAAATTATTTTTAAACCATCACAAAAAATTTCCAAGATTTACATGTAAAATGGTAGTGTGCATTTATTTTCATCCCTTCAGTGCTTGAAATGCACTATTAAAGGCAGATGAGTTCCAAGGATGAATATGTATTAAGCAAGATTTATTTTAGATGATACAGTACTCCCCCTTATTCGCTGGTGTACTTTCTACAGATTCAGTTATCTGCAGTCAACTATGGACAGGAAGTATTAAACGGAAAATTCCAGTTTTAAGTTGTGTGCCCTTCTACGTACTTGATGAAACATGACACATCATGTTCCATCCTCCCCAAGACATGAATCATCCCTTTGTCCAGTGGATCCACACTGTATACACTACATGCCCACTGGTCCCCGATTGGCCCCCTCATTTATCTCATCGCCTGTCCAGGCATTACAACGCTTGTGTTCTAGTAAGCTTTATTATAGACGTCCTTTGGGAACTTGTTGCAGTGCACATCTTTGCATCCCACCCCAAAACAACTGAATCAGAAATTCTGGAATTGGATCCCAGAAATGCATGTTTTAACAAGCCTTCCAGGTGATTTGGATGCACAGTGAAGTTTGAGGGATGGTACTTTAGGATTCTGAGCAGTAAAACAACACTAGCACAATTTCTCAAAAAATTTATCCTGGAGATTTTCCATCTAATATTTCTATTTCATCTCTTTCTGTCCTGTTTCTCACTCTTTGCTTCTCTCTTATACATGATGGTGGAGAGTTTTGTTCTTTTTTGTCGGTTTTAGCCATATATTCACCTTGTTTCCCCAAAATACTTGAGGCAGCTTACAAGGTACACTAAGTAAAGTATACTAGCATTAGCAGACATTCTGTCTTCCAGTTACTGTTCTAAGTATTTGATTTACAGTACCTCATTTGCAGCCCTAGGAAGCGGTAATTATTGTTATCCCCATTTTACAGACAGGAAAACAGAAGCACAAAGGTAGGCACAAGGTAATCAACTTACCCATGAACATGGAATCAGTGAAGTGGCAGAATCCAAGCATTTTATTTACAGAGTTTGGAGCCCTCAGCCACTTCACCGTGTTGCTTCTTAAAAATAAAACTAGTGAGGAATAAGGGGTGCATGAAAAATAAAGGGGCAAGACAAATGTACCACCTGTTCTACATTTTATGTAGTTGCTAAACAGGGCCCATGAATTTGCCTCTGCTCTCATCAAAGAGTGGAAAAGAATAATGCCAAAATTTACCTTCACAGTGATATGGAAACCAATCAGTTTTCAAGGTCACACTTAAGTTGTGAGGGAAGCATTTTGTGTGACTTCATTCTCAGACAAAAACCACTGTAATTTCCATTTCATTCATTCTTTTTTTAAAGATTGATAATACTGTAATTATTTCTTGAGCACCTTCTATTTGTTAGGCATTGTGCTAGTTGCTGAGGGATAGAAAGAGCAAAGCATAATCCATGCCTTAAAGGTAATCAAGGTCTCAGGTGAATGAACAATGATCTGTCTTCCTTTGGCCTTCACCTTTGTCATCTTTGAGTGTGGAATAAGAGAAACGCATAATGACAGGAAGGAGCAGAACACGGTCATGGTAGGGGATCAGATCTGAGGGAGAATCGGAAAACATAATGAAATCACTCACCAGGGATGATAGTGCCTGGGCACAGAAATGCTGATTCTTTTGGCTTAACTCTGTCCTTCTCTGTAACCTGTAGTCTTCTAGAAGAACTGGACTCTGAGTTTGGGAAGTTTCTTAGAGGCTTTGGAGATTGTGTGACTGTAGCAAGAAAGGGCAGGAAGGTGGTAGGAGGAGGCAAAGTCAGCCGGTTTCAACAGATCATTAAAGTGTATGTGTATGTGTATGCACATATATGTATCCCATCACGAAAGTGGTGTCCCTGGCTGCCTGGTCAAAGGTCACTCTTTCTCATCTGTAAATAACCCCTGCTTCACATAGGTTTTTAAGAATTGCTTTGCCTTTTCCCTATTTGCATGTATCTAATAAAGAATGACTTAGTCCATTTGGATTGCTACAGCAAAATATCAAAAAGTAGATGGCTTATTAACAGCAGAAATCAATTTCTCAGTCTTGAGGCTGAAAAGTTAAAGACAAGGCACTGATGGATTAGGTGTCTGTGAGGGATCACTTCCTGGCTCATAGGTGGCACCTTCAATTACATCTTCACATGGTAGAAGGGAAACGGGAGCTCTCTAAGGCCTCTTTCAAGACCACCAATCCTATTGATGAGGACTCTGCCTCATCACCTAATCATCTTCTAAAAGGCACCACCTCCTAATTCTGTCTCCCAAGGGGTTCAGATTTCAACATCAGATTGGGAGTTGGGTGCACAAACATTCAGACCATAGCAGAGAGAAAGCAGACAAAATTCTTTGTCCCAGTGACCACAGGTCCTACTGGTTATCATGGCCATGTCTCCTGCCAACTTGAGCTTTGGGTCCCTGGAGATAAGGGTGTCTCTAGTTATAACACTTGGGCCTGCAGATAAGGACAGGAGTGGCTTTAACCACCTGGGCCTTGGCTTGATTTTCTGTATGAAAATCAAGAGTATGAATATTGTTCATGTTTATGCTGGGTGTTTTGAAATAAATTATGTCAGTTATAGAACCCTGGTGCTAGCATCTATATTTCATTTTTAATTTGAAACAATAGATCTTGTAGTGATCTTTTTCTGGACTGCTTTCGATCAAAAAGAGGCAGAGCAAAGAGGTTCAGAAGTCTGAATATCACACTTGAATTATTGAACCGGATCTAACAATTTGGTGGAGTTTTAAGTCTGTGTTGAGGAACACGCCTAAAGGTCCTGGGTCTTTTCACCCACAGCACTGCCCTCCTTTGGAAGTGGCGAAAGTCACGAGTCCCCGAAGGTGTGCCGTGGGATTCGCAAAAGCTGTCAGATTTTCAGTTTGTGAAGCGACAGCACCCAATTTACATGTATTCCTCTTCTCTCTGTTCCAGTCTCAGCAGAAGTGCATCGTGATCTTCGCCCTGGTCTGCTGCTTTGCTATTCTTGTCGCCTTGATATTTTCAGCTGTGGACATCATGGGAGAGGATGAGGATGGACTCTCAGAAAAAAATTGTCAAAATAAATGTCGGTAAGAGGTAACAAACAAAAATTATCTTTTAGGGGGTGGGCAAGAAAGGCAAAGAGGGCCCTGGATCCTAAGCGAGGAGAAATACATCATAAACACAACTGATTATCCAGCTTCCTCTTGGCTCAGGCTGAGACACGACCCTGCCTGAGGATGCCCTTGCTTTTAGACCAACTTAGTAAACAAGAGCAATGATTTACTTCATTTTACAGTGGGGCCATATACTTTTCAGAGGGGTGACAGTTTTTAACAATCTGTGTTTCCGGGGACCTCTGTGTAGAAATTTTTAGTTTGTTCCCCAGTGAGCCAGGCCAAAAAAAAAAAAAGTGTCCAGTGGACAAAGGACACCGTGCTAGTTGTTACATCAAGTGGACATTAGCACAGACATCTCAGCAAAATTTCCAACTTCAAGTTAAAGAGTAAATAAGTCATTGAAGAGACAGAGGTCTTCCTCCATCTGCCCCAATTTAGCATAGTTTCTTTTTAATCTAGAAATTGTAGCAATTTTATCATTATGTATAGGCCGAACCATATAATATTTGGGTCACCAGTGGACACAATGTGTGACAGTGATCCAATAAGATTATGTTGCCTAGTGCCATCATAGTAAGTCCTGTGATGTTCACACAATGATTAAATCCATTAAGGATGCCTTTATCCCCGCCTGTAAGTGACACATGACCATACTACATTTTAGTTACTTTAGGTAGCATTTCCCTGGGACATTCCTGACTGGCAGAGACATCGTGCATGGCTTCAAACACGTGAATCTCTTTGTCCAGTTCTTCCCTGAGCTCCTACTTGGTTTTTTTTTTTTTTTTTAGGTTGGGGGAGGATGCAGAAAAGTACTAAGAGGGGGTAGATAGATACGTGGTCTATTTTTACATATGTATTTCTGCAAAGCTGAAATGAGGCCACAAAATTATGACAGTAATTGTGAATTAGCGCTTACGATGAATTTAAATTGTAGTTTTTCCCTGTGGAAAGCATTAGTCTAAGTGACTGTCTTTTCTAGCTTAAAATCAACTGCAACCTGGTAATGCGTATATGCGTTTTTATTCTGGATATGTTGCCTTGAGGTTCAGTGTTCTGGTAGGGGAAATACCCTAAAACACAACTGACTTTTTCTTTCACCTATGATTCCATTATAAGCTAGTTACCAGGAAACGTGTTATATACAGAGCAGAGATATAAGAAATAAATCAGCATGCATTTTAGATTTTATTCCTTCATGTTAGAAAGGTGTTTCATAAGCATGTTTAGTTCTCAGACTGAATCTTGGAGAAGAACTATAATGGAATTGTTATAAGGAAAACAATAGAATAAGAGCTTTGTTGTCACCTTCCACTACTGCCCTTTGTTACAATGTCAAGTGTACACCCTCCGTGAACAGGAATCCAGCGACTCACAGTTACTGAGTGGAAGCTCTCCACCTCTCTCTTTCACCTCACCTTATAATAAGACTGCCAGGTACTTTAAATGCAAATCCCGGCACCGAAAGAGCAATTTCATACAAGCCAAACCACAATATCTTAAAATAAAACACCTATGACTTTCCAGACCCCATTACCAGATAGCACTAGGTGTCAACAAAAAAGCGAGAGCCTTCTTCAAGTGCTCTTTCTTTACACATAGACGAAGCTATCGTTTAGTCAGATTTTTACTTTTTACTCATGGGAGTGGAATTTGGGTCTTGTTATCCCTTCTGTCTTAATCAAGAACTAAATTCGGATGATTCAACACTGCTTCTTTCTCCATCTAGAAAATATTCTAATTCCTACCATTCTCCTGCTTCCTTTACCATGGAATGCTGGAATTACTAGCTGAATACTAGATGCCACCCCTTATGCAGCCACTTTGGGGGGGGTGTGGTTAAGCTATTTTTTTGCTTAGGGTTATTTTGGTTAGGGTTAAGTTTATGGCACCAAAATACTTGGGTTTTGTTGTTATGTTTAGGGCACCTGAAAACTTAGAGTTAGGGCTAGGGGCAGGTTGATTTTAAGGGGTAGGGTTAGGGCACACCAATACTTTGGATTCGGGATTAGGGTGAGTTTTTGGGTTAATTCGAGTATTAGGATTAAGTGTTAGGGTTAGGACACCAAAATACTTGGGCTGTAGTGTTAGGGTTAGGGCACACCAAAACTTAGAGTTCGCATTACGTTAGTGTTATTTGTAGCGCTAGGGTTAGGGCACAGTAAGACTTTGTCTTCAGGGTTAGCATTAGGGTAAGTGTTAGAGTGAGGGTTGGGGTTAAGTTTAGAGCACCAAAGTACTTTGGCATTAGTTTAAGGCACAAAATCTTTGAGTTAGGGTTAAGGACAGAGTACAACAAAACTTGGCTTCAGGGTTAGGTTTCGGGTTTGAGTTACTGTGAGGGTTAGAGTTCGGGTTAGGGCAGCAAAATACCTCGGCTTTTGTATTAGGGTTAGAGTACTCAAAAACTTAGAGTTAAAGTTAGAGCAGGTTGATTTTAAGGGATAGGGTTAGGGTATACCAGTTCTTTCAATTCAGGATTAGGGTCCATTTTAATGTTAGTTTGGGGATTTGGGTTAGGTTTAGGGCACCAGAACACTTCGGCTTTACTGTTAGGTTTAGGCCACCCCAAACCTTAGAGTTAGAATTAATTAGATTCTCTCTCAACCTTTTACATGGCTTACTCACAGACCTCCTAATAAAGCCCCATCCATCACCAACATCTTTAGTAACTTGAAAATGCGCTACCCAGCTCCCTAGCATTAGCATGTTTTCACCACCCCAAACCAATAAAAGTAATGTCCACATCACATTTGCACCTACCTGGCAGCACACAGCTCCACTTCCAAGCTTGCCTGTTGTAGTGAACGACCATGGCCTTTGAGATCAGAAAGATCTGAATTCCAGTTAGTTTCTGCCCACATTCTAACTTTGTAAATGTGGGAAAGTCATTAATCACATTACTTCATTCAGCACCTACCAGCAGAGTACCAAGAGATTGAAGGAAGAGTCACAGTGCCATTAGGGAAACTGTCATGACGGTGTACCGTGGTCAGAATGACAAGGGGGATGTCAGAGGGGGCCTGGAAGAGTGACTTGACATGTTGAAAAAAATAAATCTGTCCTTACACTCTGCTCTACCTTAGATGGGTTATGAAGGCTGTTTTAGCTTCATTTTCCTTAAAAATGATGGATATAAAGTGTATCTCACAAGATTTATGAGGACTCAGCAAGTTATATAAATCCGTTACAAAGCATCAGGAAGCACAACAGATAATATCTAAATGTTAATCTTCTCCCCATTCCTTCCAAAGAGTCCAGAAATCCTTCTTCTGTATTCACAGTAAACTTGCACATCCTCACTTGTCCTGAATCTACTCTCTGTCCTGATTTGAGTCGTTGGTTTTGTGGAAATACATGAAGACCAACACAGGGTACGGAGGGTGTTTCTTCAGAGCTGGGTGAAGCAAGAGGGTCAACCACCATCCGGGGCATTTTGCGGAGACTCAAAGGCAGGCAGAACGGTGGCAGAGCGGCATGGTAGGAAGAGAGAAAGGCTCCAGGAATGCCTTGACTGGAGCTGTTTAAAGGGGAAGTTGGAAGTGGTGAGCTACAAGTGCATCGTATGTGATTGCTTAGGGGGACATATTTGGCTTTCTCTAGTTGGTCCTCAGTTGAAAGTGGGGATAAAAATTAGGAAAGCTGCCAGTTACTTACCAAGTCCTGACCACTTGGGGCCAATTGTGGTAGCAGTTATTATTTAGCTCCCTGGATTGTTACTAGAGATAGCAGTCTGGTTCCCTCCAAATCTAACTTAGAGCAAGCTGACTTCTTGGGCTCGTGACTGGATGTAAGGAGTTGGTTTCCTGGGCAGGTTGTGCCAGGATGTGGGTCATAGGTCCATTTTTTATGTATGATCTCACCATTGTCCATTCGTATATTCATTCTTCGGGTCCCAAACCTCCTCCTGTACTGTTAATCCCTTCTGCTTTAATTTTCTTTATCCGTTTGCTAAAGCCCAGCTGCCAATGTCTCCCTGCTTCCTGCAGCACCATGTCTGACTTGAGCCCTTGGATCTCGTCTCAAGCATGCTGCCACCTCTTAAAACAGTTCCATCCCTCCTCGTCCTCACAGCAGCCTTGGTCATTGCCTTACACCCTCATCAGCCTGCAGAGGAGAGTGCGATCCACTGTCCTTCATTCTAGGTTCTGCAGGCATAGCTTCCCCTGGTGAAAGACATGAGGTTTTCCAGAGATGTGCACCCTCAGAGTATACTGGTGCTGATGTAGACCAGCAGGAGAAAACACTGCTGGTCTGTAGATGTTTTCTAGCTTGCCTGTCTCAACTTCAGACTTCCGTACAAAATTCTAGGCCTCCCCTCATTGCTTCATCCCTCCCCTGGCTCCAGCCTCCCAGAATCCTTCCCCGACTGTAGCTCGAGACAGCACCCGCTAGACCACATGGCACTCAGCCCCCAGTGACTTGACTTCACTCTAGTTTCTTCCTTGACCTTTTCCTCTCAGGTGTCCTTGTCATAAAAAATGCTGCATGCTCAGCTCAGCCTTTGCCCTTTGCCGAGGCCTTACTATTTGGTAGTTAATCTCCCTCTTTGTTTGCAGCACTCTTCACTCCTGGAAGCTGAAATGGTCCCGGATATTCTAGAGGCTGTCAGAGTTGTCTTATTGTTTGGGTGCTGGGGATCCAACTCAAGGCCTTGCGCTTGCTAGGCAGGCGCTCTACCACTGAGCTAAATCCCCAACCCCGTCTTACTGTTTTGACAGTTTCCTCCCAAGCTCTCCCTAGTCTGTGCACTCTTTTCTAAATATATTATTTTAATTCATCTTATTTTATCTCTATTAACTAACCTTTCTATCATCTGATAGATTTGTACTCTGAATCATACCACCCACTCCATGTTTCTCCCTCTTACATGTCTTGCTAAATAATGTTATCTCCCTCTAAAAAATTCTGAAGTTTTTTTCTGACTTCTTTCCCTCCTTGTATTATTTTGCTGCTTTATTACTGTACTAAAAGTAGATAATGATACACTCATTTATCATAATTTTCCACCCAGATCTGTAAAATGCCAACTACTGCAAAGTTAACTTCAAAGTGTTTTTTTGTTTTGTTTTGTTTGTTTTTTGTTTTTTTGAGATGGGCCTTACTCTGTGGCTCAGGCTAACTCCAAATTCTGGGGCTCAACCCATTCAGTCAGTCTTTCTGCCTCAGCCTCCCACGTAGCTGAAACAACAGTGCCAGGGTTCCCAGTATCTTTTCACCAACCTTAACTGCTAGGCCCAGAAACAAGATTTTTGACTTCACTAAATCATTCTTTGACTCTGCCAGATTTTTGTGTACTTCCCACCATTTTTCAGTGTGTTGATTTGACCCTTGTTACTTTAAACCTCCTCATCACTTGACCACCTGAAAAAGTGAAGGGCAAATGTCCTAATTCCTGCAGGAAAGATACCATCGGTGGGCTCAGGGGCATTGCCTGGTAAGTAAAGAACACTTAGACTGCTAATGCAGAGGATGCACATCCTGTGACTTGGCCATTTCGGGATCCACTAGTGCCCTGTCTCTCAACTGCACTCCACTTTTGCAAGAGATGACTTCCTGCTGTGAATTTGCCCAGGTGATCTGCCCTATCCCCAGGAACCAACAGAGGCTCCGGACTTTCCTCCAGCAGTGCTCCTGTGCAGATCACGGGGGACCTGGCTTCATGGGGGACCTGGCTTCTCAGACGAGAGCCTCTGTTTTGTCTGTGTGGCTGTGTGTGTGCCTCACACAGCTGGAGCCACCGACATCAGTACAATCCCCCCACACTCACTAGAGATGCTATTAGACATTGGCTAGAAGGGGACTTTTGTCCCACACCTTTCTGATAAGCATGCACAGAACCAGGCAGCATCCTGCTGCTGCCCCACCCTCAGGCTCAATTCCTGTGACAGTATTTTCCCAGAATATTAGCAAACAAACTGGGTAGAAATGAAGTCATTGGTGGGTCACAATGGCAAGCGTGCATCGCCTGTTTGATCCAGGTGGCAGCAAGCCCTGCTCTTGGACCTCTTCTTCCTCTTAAATCAGCCCCTCCTGAGTGTTACTGGTCTATTTTGGCTCACTCTTCTCCACACATCTGCATACCCATTTTAGCTTGGGCCCTTGGCCGGAAGCACAAAGGGACTGCCTCAACTCGGTCTGCGTATAGCTTCTGTAAGGCGAAATATTTTAATGCAGGTACCTGTCATAAAATGTCATCTAACAAATGTTCAGTATGTGTTGGCTATTACTCTCTTTTATTATGAGACATAAGTTCATTGCCTCTGTTTGCATTTTCCTTTTACGTTTCATCTCACTTTGCTGCAAAATAAGGAAGAATTCAGAATAATTTTCCATCCTTTTTCTTTAACTACAAATGTTACTCTTTCTGTACAGATCTACCATGCTTTATACTGACAAATCCAACCATGTTTTTAAATTAGAGTGTTATCCCAAATTTAGAAGATTCTGTTTGGTTTAGAGCTCCTTACTTAGTATTTGAGTGATTTTCTCTAAAGAGAAAGAAGCTTAAATAGACGCTCATCCCGGCCGGCAGAGGAACGCCGGAGAATATGAAGCCCAGCACACCTGATACAAGTAGATTTCTACTGCACTAAATGAGTAACAGTGATGAGAGATAGACAAGAACGGCAAAACCTGGCTCTACTGACTTCTGTGTTCCATCTTCTCCCACTTTCTCCGCATGCGCCCACAATGAACCTATTTCTTTGCTAATTTTGATGAGTTTTTCATTTTATCAGTGCCAGCATCTGTTTCTTCCAGAATTATTTAGATATGAAGAGAAAAGTGAGCATTCATGTTTAGCCTACCATATTAAGCATAAGTGAGTCATCTGACCCATTTAGTTTTGGTCTCTTCTTTTCTTCAGTTCCGAACTCTGCACTTTTTTTTTTTACCACCCTGAGCTTATTTCTCTGGGTTTCTGCTTAGAGGTGACTTTAGTTGAGAACGTGGTGTCCACCTGATGTAACTCAACTCCTGCTTTCTTTTCAATTCAGAATCCCTGAATGTTCCTACCGATCGATCCTTCCCTCCTCTCATATGTGTCTCAGGAGGAGAGTTGTCCCTTGCCAACTCTTCTGTCTTTTCTGTGGGGGGGGGGGTATTTGGGACTGAACCAAGGGCCTTCGCATTAGGCCCAAACTTGCAGTCTTCCTGCCTCAGCTTCCCAGAGCACTAAGATTACAGGCACATGCCACCACCCCAGACTTCATTATGCTTTTTATTTGCATTTCCCTTCCTTCTCTCCCTTCTGAGACTCCAATGCTATAAGGATGTTTCATTCTTGCTCTCCTGGGGACTGGGTTCAAGAACTTCAACCTGCTTTGATCCTACATTCTTTCCCTCTTTCTGCAAATGCCAAGCTGTTCTTGCAATGAGAACCTCAGCTTTCTGCTGGTGTTAACCAGCCTTTTGGTCCTTTCACTGTTTCTCTGACTGCATCAAACATTGCCTGGAAACAAGAAACCCATCTCGCACAGTACTTCATGCATCAGGACTAAGAAGCTACTGTTTTTTTAATGAGCACTAATTTTCATATAAAGCAAGTATAAATTAAAGGAATAGTACTCTTCACTGAGATAATATGTATGACTTAGATCAATTTATTATCCTACCTTAGCAGAATTTGCTTTTGAGGGTAAGAACTGAGGATTATGCAAGACTAAAGTTTATAGATTATATATCTAAAGGCTATCATATGGAAATGAGTTTGAAACATTTTAAAAATGAAACAAAATAACACTAATATTTTCTAATTAGCATTGAATAAGTAACTCTTAAAAATACTTAGGAGATCAAAGCTTAACTTTATGAAGGAAGAGAGGAGTCCCCAGGCACATTTACATACAGATATTTTTATGCTCTGAATGCTATTCTCATATGAAATGGCACAGAATAACATTATCATTCACCATTAAGTCCAGTCAAATTCAAATTTCCTGAATTATGAGAGAATTCATTACCCCCATACCTAGCAAGTATTGCCCATTTTGCCACAGCTAAAAATAGAAAAGATTATTTTAAAATAATGTTTTACCCTGGGCATTTAATGTGTAAAGGAAGAAATCTGCTCGATACTTCCTGATGGCCTGTAATTACTACTTGGGGAACGGCAGAGCTAATTATTTCAAAGTTTTAATTTTAATGGAACTTAATATAAGATTAATGATGCTGACATTTCCTGTTGCCAGGTTTGCTCTTCAAAAAGATTATTTGAATGTGGTATACATCTCTCAGTAAATTCATTGGACCCTTATAGGCAAGTCATGTTGGGTGATCAGAATTCATGTTAGGGACAGAAAGTACAGATGTGTTTTTGGCACATAGCCCATTTCAGCCACCTTATCAGGAAGGTGCCTCTCTGTGACCAGTCATCCTCCTCACAGCGGAGGAGAACCCAGCCCTTAACCTGAGGCAGTAGGAACAGTGACCAAAATGGTGGCGTAGGGAGAAAAAGAAAAATCAAAGAACTTGGACTGCTGCTTTTTTATAGATCTGACATTAGAAACTCTTTCTCTTCAGAGTTTTCTGTTAAAGCAGTTGCCCTAATCACAAAAACTGTCTTTGGAAAAACAAGGCCTCACGAGGCTTATGCATTTACAAAAATGGAAACTGTAGTTGGCCAGAGCTGTAGCAAGCCATTGTGAGGCTTTGGTGTCCAGGCCCTCGCTGGGCATCAGAGGTGAGGATGTAGTGAGCAAGCAGTGCCCCAGAGCAAGCCGGGCTTGGTGCCCAAGAGACTGAACTCAAGTCTCAACTCAGCCACCTCCCGTTCAAACCTAGTCATGTGACCTGCCTGGGCTCTGTCCACAATGATGGTGAAGAAAACATGTACAGTACCCAGAGTTTTATAAAATAAATGAGTTAAAATATGTAATTTGAAAGCTCCTCTCTCAAGGCTGATCCACAAATTTCCTCATCTTAGATTTACTGCGTTCTGCTTTGCTCTCCTACACTTGTATTTCCAAGCTAGCCTATTAAATCCCTGCCTTTTTAAACATGTAACTTTATGCAGCTGAAAAACTATTGTATGTGTTGTAAAAGTGTAAACAACGTGGTGTTACAATGAGACATAATCCCTCTACTATTGCAGATCCTGGATACTCTGGCCCAGGGCCAGACACTGCCAACACATTCTTGTATATCCGTCCAGAGATGTGACTTTTATATGGATGTGGATATGTGTATTGTGTATGTGAACATGTTCCTACCTTTTCTGTCACAAATGGGAACATATAAACATGGATTTGTACTTGGAGCACTTTTTTCCCAGACATCTTATGGATATATAAATCTATAGATATATAAAGCCATGGCCGCATAGCAATAATTGTATAAATATAATCTAAGTAATCTAAACTAGTCTTCCACTGATTTTAAGGACATTTTGGTTTCTTGGGAGTTTTGTTGTTGCTGTTTTTATGTTGTTACTATAGCAAGTAATGCCACAATATGTATCTTCTATGAATACATCTAGCCATATGTAGTAGAATAACTTTAAATTATTCTAGATACTTTTCAAGTTTGGCTAGATACTTTTCAAGTTTGGGTAGATAGTATAAATTATATGCTAAAGAGTCTGAGTCATTAATATGTAAAACTACTTGTTTTCTCTATTCTTGCCAACATTGTATATAATCCAATTATTTTTTGCTAATCCGATAAAAGAAAAATGGTAATATTTTATTAGGTTTTTACTGTTAGAAGTAATGTTGAAATCCTTTCACATGTTTTTCACATGTTTATGAGCCATATCTGTGTCTTCTTCTGTGGCATAGCTGTTCATGTCCTTCGGCCAACACAGACAGGAGGGATGTGACTTGATAGAAGATCCAGTAAAACATAGCAGCATTTCTGAGACCACTACAATAAGCACAGTAATTGTATTAGCAACAAAATAAGTGACGTCAGACACACAACAACTTAATCAGAAAAGGATGATGAAATTGTTGGGCTTGTCTTTTCCATTGAGTTAGAATATCAAATTGTAGGACATATTCACAGGTAATTATTAATGTGGTTTACTTCTAAAGAACAATGAAAATTGATCACTTGTGCATCTAGAAGGTGAAATTTCACTCAGATCTCTTCAATAATTATGACATTTACTGTATAAAATGGGCCAGTCCTATCTCTTATTATAAATGAAGTACTTTATTCTGAGCACTTTTTTGGAAATATTGCAGGGTGAGATATTTAATTACCTAGCTATTATGTAGGTGCTTTCTTATCCTTATCACGCAATTCTCAGAGATGCTATTTACTAGCAGTAACTGTTGTTACAGTCAGCTATTGTGATTTGACTATCACACTGTCTATTCTGCATGCTTGTCCTGATAGTCAGTTCCTACCACCTGCTATCTGGAGCTAGATCTCCAGGTGGAAGTGGACGGTGGTCCATGACAGGTGACTTTTGGGATGTTATTTGGTGTTGGAATTGCCGTCAGTCATTGTGCTTCTTTAACTTGCCAGATGCCATATAAGGCACCTCATGTTATCTTGTTGATTTTTATGGTCCGTTGGTATTATTATCCTTATTGTGGAAACGATAGGTTTAAAATAATTAAATATGCTACCCAGCCAGTAAGGGATTAAGCTGTGTTCTGTGGGGGAAGAAAATCTTTTTCCTCTACCCTTGTAGGTTCAGTTTCAAAGGCCCTGAAATTAAAGTGACAAAAGAGAGATTAACAAGAGGAAAAAAAAGAGGTTTATTTCATATGCATATGAGAACAAACTCACAGAAATTAAGTGAAAACCCTAAAGAAGTGGTCAGACTTGAAGTTTTATATAAACACATAACAAAAAGACAAGTTTGTGAAGAAGTGTCACAGTAAAGCAAAAGGGTTTGGAGTTCTTAGGTACACTAAATGTGGAACGGTAAATACAGTAGTACCTCAGTTCACAAACACTTCCGTTGAGGAACAGTTTGGTTCACAAACAGAAGTGTTCAGCAAAATTTTGCTTCGGATCACAAGCTCTTCATCTGCCTCCCACATTGTTAGTACTGCAGGGATTTATTGGAAGGAAGTGGAGTGTCCCCTTTATTGCTTATTGCTTATTGGCCGGATGACTAGAAAAGGGCATGAAGTGGCCTTGGGGGGGTTCTGTTCTGCACAGGGATTTGGAACTCGTCGACTGGATGACCTGGCTGCTTCTGTTCGTTTCCATTCTTGAAAAGCCAGATCCAAACCCTAAGAATCATTAGTGAAAGGCCTAGAGGCTTTTCCCAGAAGACACTTAAATTAGTAAATTTATGTCAGGATGTGTCCAGACCTCAGTTGATTTCAGTAGTTGGCAATGTGGTGGATGGATTCTGGAACTACATGGCTATCTTTGTTTTTCTACTTTACCTGAAATACCTGATAAACTCTCAGAGGGAAAAACTGGTTATTTACTACACTTTAAGTGGGGAAAATACTTAAAGCATCTGTTGCTCTGTGGAAATATTTTACATAAAGAGTTGACATCATGGGTAACCTAGAAAAGGTTGAGTCCCCCAGAGAATCACAATCACATTTTTTAGTACAGAAAACGGTACCCACTCCTAATGGATACCTCTCTAGTTGGTTATTAATAATTGATTGCCCATTTTACGTGTTATGCCTTGATGGAGCTTGGGCGTCAGTGCTGGGAATTGAACCCTGGACCTCACACATGCTAGGCAAGTGCTCTACCACTGAGCCACACCCCCAGCCCCTCGATAGAATTGTTAACATGGAGGGCAGTGTCCTTCTCTAGAGTAAGCACATGTTGGGGTGAAGGAATTCGCATCGCAGAAATTAAAAATTCTAAGTACTCTGAACTCCATGTAAGTAGCTCATGACAATATGCACTGAAATTCCTCACTTTGTATTTTAAGGACAGTCTGTTTTGTCTTCTGTTCAATTTGAAGTGTGCAGTTTTGCCACCACATTTTCAAGGCATCAGCATATTTGAAGTTCTGTCTCTTGAGTTTTCTTACTCTAAGTTAACAACATTTAAAACCATTAACAAATATTGATGGGTTACTAAGCAGCTTGTGCTCTTCTAGTGCTCAGACCAAGAATTACAGCTCACCATATTTCAAATTTGGAACAGTCAGTACTAAAGAACTCAAATTTATATTGTTAAAATATTACTTAATACTGGGTGTGGTAGCATGTCTGTAATTCCAGTTAGTTTGAGGCTGACACAGGGAGATTACAAGTTCAAGGCCAACTAGAGCAACCCTGTCTCAAAAAAAAAAAAAAGAAAAGAAAAGAAAAAAGAAGAAAATGATTACATACTTCACTCATTTATTTGTTAAAAATACTTACATTGAACGGGCTAGTACAGTTATGGTTCTGAAGATTGTTGTAAGAAATACCTAATAACTGAAAAAGAATATAAACAAATATCAAGATTTTTTTTTTAATGCACATTTCAAGCAAACAAAGGGCGGTATTTTTTCGTTAAGTTTTTCCAAAACAGAAGGGATGAGACAGGTTAGAATCTAATAATCTAACCCTAATTTAATAGAAACTAACATAAGAAGACTGATGTATGTTGGCTCTTGAGGTGATTTTAATTTTAATTTTTTTTTCAGAACTGGGAATTGAATCCAGGGGCTTAACACTGAGCCACATTATTAATTTAAAGACAGGGTCTCACTAAGCACTAGTGACTGATGCCCAGATTGCCATCCTGCTGCCTCAGCCTCCCCATATGCACCACCGGGCCTGACCTCACCAGGTGGTATTGAAAGGGTTCCAGTGAGTTCTCAGACCTGAGGCTCCACAGGGAGAGGGCAGAGCTCTGGGGTGTCTGGGTGTCTGCTCAGCCGTGCGGTCTCTCTGTCACTCTGTTACCACTGCCCCCCAACAAAGGTTCGACTCTGGGGTTCAGGGTTCGCAACAGACTGGACTCGGTTACCCCCCTCCATCATGTGTAAGGGAAAAGATGACGGTGAAGCAAAAATGAATATATTTGTAATTTGGTTCGAACAACTTGTCTGTCTTCTTATCCCACAGTATAGTGTTCAAATTTTATACAGTGAAAACAAAAGCCAAGAAATACTGCATAGCAGGTTGTCAGTCTGGTTTGTAAATCCAGTTCTGTGTCACTGGTACCAGAAATTTGGAGCATTTTCTATCCACAACACGTGCTGCTGACGAGGGAAAATAAGCACAATTTAAAAAGCACAGGTTCCCAAGCTATCCTTAGCAGTGTAGGTTGGGTGCTTCTTTTAAGTCTAAAGGGCACCCTGTAACAACTCTGGTTACTCCAGATAGCAAAAGCCTTCAGGATCCAGACATGAGGAGCTATGTGAGCTGTGTAGTGTGGACTCTGGTCTGTGAAGAACCAGCATTCACCCTCAAAGGCGAGAAAAGATCCAGAGCCAGGATCTTAAGGACCTGCAAGCCCAGAGTCTTTATCTATGGAGTCAACCCGCAGATCCTCACTTCGACCTCCGCTTTACTGTTGTGGCAGGTTGGTATGTAAGAGAGCTAACTCAGAATGTTGGGAAAGCTGGAAAATATTCAGCAATAACTTGTGCGGCTTTAAATGGAGGACTCAGGAGGACTTTCTAGCGATGTAGGATATTTTCACACTTTATGCCCAATAAACATTTTATCAGCTCCTAATATGTACTCCACAATTTTACTTGCTTTGTTTTTAGCAAAGAGTAATTCTAGCTAGACGCTTTTGCTTAGCCTACAACTTAGTTTTTGACAGTTGAAATGTAGTGCCAGCTTTGATCACTATAATGAAACCTTGCTTTTTATTTACCTGATATGACAGTATCTGGATTTACTCTTGTGTCTTGGGTTTGGACTCAGGGCTCTTTTATGTGTTAACTAGCTCTCATTTGCCTGAACAGCGCTGAGGGCCGCCCTTCAAGTGCAGTTACATCACGTTGCCTTGCGGTGAGGGAGAAAGTACAACTGAAACTGGTCAGCTTTCCTTCTCTCTGTCAATTTTTTATTTTCCATATTACTCATATGGTGAAGATAAAGAGTTTAACGCTTGGCTGCTGAGATCTGACGCTGCAGGAATGCACTTTCTCTCTTTGTTGAAAATATAATGCTTTCACAGTCTCCTGCCTGAGCACACTACATTTGTCAACTTTATTTCATTTCCTATCAAGTCGTCTCTAGCTTTTCTTCTTCCTTCTTGCCTGCATAATCAACTTCTGACCATCTGGGAAACCTCTGATCCTAGATGCTAAATCCATTCAAATGTTTTAGTAGTAGAAGAGTAGAAAACTTGTAAAGTTGTAAAACTTTTTTTCTGCTGTTACATGGGGAGCAAAACTAAATATTTTAATGTGCTTCCTGGCTGAGCAAGCGTTTTGAAGTTTACAGGCTTACGTGCAGAATTGGCGGCTGCAGTCCCATCACGCCCAGAGAATTCAAGAGAGGCTCAGAGCCACTGCCAGCAAAACAATTGGTTGCATTCATTTATTATCAGAACTCCTGATAAACATTAGAGAGGCACATGAACTGTCGAAGGCAGAGAAAAGTACTAAGCACATTCTGGATGCAAGTCTGGGAATAGGTTTCTATTTTAAAGACACGGCATTAGCTTCCGTGATGTCTGATTCCAGTTGCTAAATTGAGGGAAGTGACCGTCAGGGTGTCCCATTCAGAAACCACAAACACCCGCCAGCTCAAAGGGAAGGCAGTGAAGATACATAAAGACTCAAATCACCCAGCTTCAGCTTTCTAAGCCACCATTGTGGGCTTTGTATTTCCATGAAGTCGAAAGCCCACAGTTTTGTGAAGACAAACCAACTGCCAACTGAGGGTTTTTTTTCCCCTTTTCCCTCTTTTTCAGTTTCCTCCTTCATCTGGTTTCTTTTAATTAAACAAAGGATTAAAGGCTTTCCTTTTTCAGCACAAAAATGTTTTGTTACTCAAAACAGTGAAAAAAAACCAAAAAACCCAATCATTTATTGTAGTATTACCAAATCTTGTTGTTGTCGTTGTTGTTGTTCATGCAACAGATGTTTATTAAGTACTTACTAAATGCCAGGCATGGCTGATCATTGTTGGGAGAAAGAGAGAGAGATGCCTGGCTTGTTGGGATTGTAGTCTAAAATGGAGACAGTAAGCAATAATCTAGATAGATAGATTGACAGAGGTGGATGCATAAATGTTAGAGTGAGGAGTGCTGTGGAAGAAAGAAAATGTCACACAGCGAAAGCTGTAAAGAGTGTGAGAGGGAGAAGCAGTGACATTGAGTATAGTTGTCCTCCCCTTGTCCATGGGGATGTGTTCCAAGGCCCCTAGGGGATGGCAGGAACTACAGATCATACAAAACTCTGTAATTTAATGCCTTTTCCATCTTGAATAAATACTTAGGCACTATGGTTGTAACTTTTGCAGTTTAAGGTGCAAGAAGAAGACTAGCACAGATTTCTTTTTCTTCTCACGGTTTCTCTGATAGATTTGTTTTAACTGTAGATCCCAGTAACCACAGCATACAGTTAATTTCTTTCCTTATTAAGTAGCATAGTACATCGGGGCAGGATTGTGTGGTGGAGGAGGCTGCTTACCTCATGGTGGCTGGGAAGCAAAGTGAGAGAGAGGAAGGGGCCAGGGTCTTACTGTCCTTATTCAAGGGTAGAGTGACCTACAGACCTCCCCCAAGGCCCCACTCTTTAAAGGTTTCACAGGCTGGATACCAACCCTTTAAGACATGGGCCTTTGGGGGACGTTTAAGATCCAAGCTATGGTAATTATCCTTGGGATCTTTATGACATTGACTTTTGGTATGATGATGTCTGTGTCTTTGGCTCTGGTCGTGTTATTTTGCATTGCACAGGCTGTCTCATTCTTTGATGAGCAGAATGTCTTTCTGCCCATTAAACACACTGAAGTTCGAGAATTTCTAAATGGTTGTGTATGGAATGTTTTGTTCTGCTCCAAGTAGTTTGCAAATTAATCATTTTAAGAATCTCTGATGAGGGAATTTTTTCTGTAGTCTTTTCTCAACTCTTTAAATAGTTATTCTCAACTTATTTGTACATTAGAGTCAACCAAAGAAGTGTAAAAAAGTTCTGCTACCAAGGACCCATCACAGACCACTTAAATTCTAGCTGCTCTACATTGAGCCAGGCATTTTATTTCATGTGCTGTAGGAGATTTTACTGGGCTGTCATCAGTGAGAACCCCTGTTCAAGGGACCTGCTTGAAAATGATCACCAAGCTCATGTAAGATTGGCAATTACGTTTATTTTTATCTTATGATCATTACCATCTACCCCTACATATTGTCATGTCTCCAAAGGTCTGACAACCTTAATACTTTCCACCATATTTCTCCATCTTTTCATCCTAGCTTCATTTGGCTTACCAATCCCAGGTTCAGAAATAGAGCTGGCTCATAACCAAGGTTTTGTCTATGTGTAGCATTCTTCCCAGATGCTTGTGTTGGGTGACAGCTCTCCAGATGTCAATCTGAGGGGCTCTGCACCCTCATTCCCAAGACCTTGGACAGCTCTGCCTGTCCACCTCCACTGGGATTAATGTATAATTCTTCACATTGATTATATATAATGCTTATATTTTCATCTGTAGACTCATATGCAAATATAGATTTAAAGTGTGGCTAAGCAAAATGTCCACAAGTTATAAACTAGAACTCTACTTCATGGTCCATGTTCAACATGAATCTCCATGCGATAGTCAACTTATCATTACTGTGACAAAATACCTGATATAAATCAACTTGTAAATGAAAAGATTTATTTTGACTTATGGTTTCAGAGGATTAAGTCCATGGTCACTTGGCCCTGTTGCTTTGGTTCTGTGGCACCAGTACATGGTGGAGGGAGTGTGTGGCAGGGGAGGTGTATTCACCTTAGAGAAGCCAAGAAACAAAGAGTAATAAAGGGGCTGTGTTCCAATACCCTTTCAAGGGCACGCCCCCAGTGACCTAATTTCCTTCTACTAAGCTTTGTTTCAGTGATTCTGCCACTTCCTAATAGCACCATAGGCAGGGGACCAAGCCTTTTAACATGTGGACTTTTAGGGGACGTTCTTGATCCAATTATAGTACCACAGTTGACCCTTATTTGATTTTTTAAAATGACATACAATAAGTAGAATGTTAAACTTTTGTGTTTACATTTGAAACAGATGTATCCATAAATATCAGTGTGTGTGAGCGCATACATAATCATTTTTATATATACATATATACCATTATGTATATATATTTGTACATCAGTATATATTTATAGAACCATTGGAAATATAACCAGTCTGAAGGTCAGCTCACCTTTCTTCAGGAAGATGATTTTTATCCTGGGATTATGTTTTATTTATTGCGATAAGGAGGATTAAAACAATGTTATATTGATGATATTATCATTGAAGATGTGGGATTTTTTTTCCCTTAGTAAAATAAGAAGTGAATGTTTTCCTGAGGTCATCCCATTCTCTATTCATAGTCTGATTCCTTGAAAACATCGATGGGACTCAGCTCAGCAAGACAGACTCACTCACCTCCACCCCAGTTCCCAGGGACATTCTGGCACTAGGTGTGATTTCACATTTTAATTTCTCCCTCTTCTGTGATAGAAAACAGTACTTCTCTCTATCCTTTTTTTTTTTTTACTCTTTTTCTCTTCCAGATATCAAATTTCCTCCTTTCTAATTAAAGCCAACATTCCTACAATTTAAAAATTATTCACCCCTTTTTCTTTACCAGTTGTGGTAGTTCACTATGGTGTCAGTTTGAATAAGAAATGCCTGGTGGATTAGTTTAGCACAGTTCTGGGTGTGTCTGGATGGTGGACTTACTGAAGAAGACTGACCCACCTTAGTTGTGGGTGGCACCAACCAATAGGCTTGAAGCCTGGATGGAATAAAAAGGGAAAGAAGAGGGAATTCTGTCCTTTTGCTTCTTCAGAGAAGCTCCAGTCTTTGCCATCACCTTTGGACTTTCCTTTGGACTTCCAGTGTACTCTTCAACCCTCCACACAGACACTTTGGCTTTCTGACACAGACATGCTGGTGACTGCAGTGAACTCCATGGCTTCAGCTTTGACTGCTGCTGGATCCTCTGGCTGTCCAGCATGCACGTGGCCCTTTCACATTCTTCCACCCCCAACTCTGCAGGCGGCCGTTGCAAGCCTACTTGGTAAATCCTTTATATATCATATTTTCTTATATTAAATCTGTTCCTCTAGTGAACCCCAGTTGATATACCAGTGCACTTAACATTTCCCCACATCGGACTTCCCACAGTCCCACTTGAGACAATGTACAGAACAGTTCTGTGTAAACCTAAAATGCGAAATAATGAGCCGCGTTGTCTCCAATTGGGGGCTAGTGGGTGGTGGAGCCCTCTTTGTTTCTGCCCCTTGGAATACATGTTTGGGAAATGGCCCACATGTGTCCAGGCCACAGCGGTACCTGCTGGTAGATACGGCAGCAGAGGAATCTGAAAACCAGCAAACTTGACCTCTGCCTCCCCACAAGGAACATGGCAGGACTCCATATACTGCATGGAGAAAAAAACACTGCACATCGCCTTGTTCTGAACCTCTTAATCAACCAGGCCAAGGAGTGTTTGTAAATCCAGCCTGTCTGAGCATTACCCTTTCTTCCTGGCTCACAGTGTCCTCCACAGCCCCAGGAGACATCATTTTGTGCCACATTACTGCCACTGTTACTCTTTTGTTGTTTTTCTTAGATAAGCCATTTTTCCAGAATATGCCAGCATCCTTCCTCCTTCCAAGAGGCAAATAAAGACACCAGTATAAACAAAGCATTTTTATGCGTCCTTGGCCAGGTACCCAGACTCTTCCCAAGAACAGCAGTGCTCAGAGGCATTGGGAAAGGAGGGAAAGGGATTGTCACTGATCCTCCTTCAAAAGCAGGACACCTCGGTCGGGGTGTTGTCATTCTCTTGACCCTTCTTCCTGGTCACAGAACATTTCTTTGGCACTTTTCTCAGAAACCTCATGATTGCCCTGAAATAGAGAATAGATTTATTTTGAACGTGAAACACAGCCAAGATTTTCTTTTAATGAGATTCTTAGCTATGGACTTATTTCTTTTTTAACTACCTCCTTCTGACCTAGTTCGTAATATTACCACCAGAAGCAGAGCTAACACAGAACTCGATTCTTGCTTCCTGAAACTGAAAAACTAATAAGACCTAAAAGTTTTAAGAGAAAATTTCAGCTCATTCTGAAATGGTAAAGCTGGTTTGAGCTTCATTATAATTGTTGGAATCAAGAACAAAGGAGGAATGCCAATATTTTTTTGGAGAAAAAGGATTTAACATATTCTTGGATATCTCTCAACTATAGTTTCTTTATAATAATTATTCAAAATTGATATATTAAGTGATTAATCTATATTAAATTAATGATTGAATTATTAAATGATTAATAATTTAAAGTTTACATCATACCTCAGTGTTAGTAATAGCTGATAGCATTACTAACCATAGATGAATGTAAGTCATGAAGTGAAATTTCTAAGTCATATGGTCTAAACTTCCCCCCAGTGCAGGTCCGTCACTCTACCTCAACCAAAAACCCTGAATATCCATTGGGTCATCTCCAGTGATAAGCACAATTTCCTGAGGAAGCTAATGTGTGTTAGAATATGGAAATCTCAATTAAGGAGCTGTTTCGCCAAAGTATGCAGGAGCGCAATAAGAAAAATGCATGGCTCTTCTGCATGTTGTTCTGGGTTGCATTTAATTTACAGAAATTTGGGAGAATTGGAGTCTACAGAGATGTTACAGTGTTTTAATTATTTTTTAATTACTTAAAATCAAAACTTTCCTTAAAATAAGGTTTTGTATCTATTGACATATAATAGGGGCTAGTAAAGTCACTCTGCTAATTTAGAAAAAAATCTTATCAGAGTTAAATTTGTGAAATAGTCAAAATGAATGACTATTGGCATCTGAGGCAGGGAGCCAAGAGCTCAATCTGTAAATATATAACCGAATAGAGACACTTAAAATTCAATCAGAGTGTTTTGGGTGTCTTTTCAGCAAAGCAGAGTTATTATGTAATTAGAATTTCAGACAGAAATTGTGTCTTACTAGCAAAAAATAAGAGAAGAGATGGCACAGGAAAGGAGTCAGCCTACCATAGAAATAAAAAAGGACCCTAACACAAGCTCTGTCTGGAGGGGGAGTTTCCAAGGAGAACTAGAAGCCCTGTTAACAAGTTGGTTGTTTTAATGAGTAAGATGATATGAACTACCTTCTAAGAGAAACACGCTTAGAAACTGATGACCTTCTGTTTTTCTTGACTTCATTCTTGAGTAAAATGTGGGATGGTTTAGCTTCTCAGTAGTTTGTCAACAGTGAGAATGTTAAGATTTTATTAAGTGCAGTCTGTTCTATTTTATATATGTTATCCTAGTTATCTCAACAACCCTGTGAAGTGTTAGCACTATAAGTAATTAAAGCATAAGAATATAGTTAAAGGAAATCTCAAGAAGATGGGAGACTAGGAAACTCTTTCTCCTCAGGGAAACATTTAAGAAACAACTAGAGACTGGTTGAAATCTTTTATGGTGCATCTGGAAATGAAAGATTTAGAGCAACCAAGTGTTATCCAATCAAGAAAAATCCAAAATTGAAATAGGAGCACATTTTGTGGTGTTTTTAAACTCTCACCCTTTCCAGTGTGACATAGTGTGGTTTGAGGCATGTCATGGCCTGCTTCCTAGTTCCCGTCTGCAGACTGGAGAGTTGGACCAAATTTGCAGTGTTCTAATCAGTATGGGGGAAGCTGGCAATTTGGTCTCTGTTGCCTAATGAGGACTGCAGGCAGCTAGATGAAGCTATGGAATGCAGCAGACCTTACAAAAAGCAAGAAATGTTTGTTTGAGAAATACAATAGAACAGGAAAGCCCCTCGAAGAAACAAGGGTGAGGCACTTAGAGAAATTGAAACATTTAATATCAGCTGGGTGTCAGCAAGCATCAGAATTAGACTCACACAGGCCCAAGGAAGATTCCTGCTGTCTTAGTCACTTTCTCATTGCTGGGACACAATAGCTGATACCAGCAACTTAAAGGAGGAGAGGTTTGTTTAGGCTCGTGTTTTTCAAAGGCTTCAGTCTATAGTCAGCTAGCTCTAAAGCGGAAATGGCATAGGGGAAGAAACCTGCTCACATCATAGTAGCGAGAAGGGAAGATCTGGGAGGAAAATTTTCCGGGTCATGCTCCCAGTGACCTGCCTCTAACCAGGTCCATCTCCCAACAGCACACAAGGCTGTTAAACTTATTCACGGTTGACTCCACTAATAAGTGCTATACTCCTTGATCCAGTCACCTTCCAAACACATGAGGCTGTGGAAAGACATCCAAGATCTAAACCACAGCACATACTCAGAAGAAACCTTAGAACACATTAACCTTCCACATAGGGATAACATTTAATGTCTTCCTCAGCATGGGGCCAGTCTTCAAAGGCTAGAAGAGGTGACTGAGTGTTTTTGAAGTGCCCAATTTTCAATTAAAGATAACCAGACATACAAAGCAATAGAAAAATACAGTGTGTTCAAAAGAACAAAATAAATCTCCAGAAACTATCCTCGAAGAAACACAGGAATCAGACTTACTGCATGTAGAGTTTGAAAATACTCTCTTAAATATGCTCAGAGAGAAAAAGGGAATCAGGAAAATGATATATAAACAAAATAAGACTATCAACAAAAAGATGTAATTTATAAAAAAAAAAGAAAGTGCTATAGCTTCAAAGGCAATAAATAATTTGCAATGTTCACTAGAGGGGTCCAGTGGCTGACTTGAATAGGCAGAAGAAAGAATCAGTGAACATGAAGACAAGTCACTGGAAATAACCGGGTCTGAAAAACAAAAAGTAAAAAAAAAGAATGAAGAAAAGTAAGTATAGCCTAAGGGACTGATGGAACCCCATCAGTAGACCAAAGTATGCATTCTGTGAGGAGAGAAAGAGACAGAGATTATTTAAAGAATTAGTGGCAGAAGATATCCCAAGTCTGAGAAGAGACAGGGATAAACACATGTAAGAAGCTTAAAGCTTTGTGAAACGACAAAGACAAAAAGAAAATGAAAAACAGTAAAAGTAACTTGTCACATATAAGGGATCCCAGTTGGATTATCAGAAGCCTTTCTCAGCAGAAATTACGTGTTTGTCTAGAATCAAACAGCTAAGAAATAGTTTTGAACACAGTTGCGTCAATCCAAGTTGGCTCATGGTCTTAACCACTTGTTCTGAAAATCTGGTCCCCAGGCCAGTGGCATCAGTGTCACCTGAGTACTGGTTAAGAATGAACATTCGCAGGCACTGTCATTGCCGTCTTGAATCAGATAGGGGAAGAATGCAGCAACTTGTCTTTTAGTGATGCCTCTAGATATGTGACTTGCTTGTAATGATCAAATTATAACAATTTTAATGCTTTAAAATGCTTGAGAATTTTTTTCCTTCTCATAAAGGAAGCATAGCTGTATTGGAGGAGAATCCCTTATCTGCATATATTCTAAAAATTAAAAAAAAAACTCTGAACTACTCACATAAAACCATTGTAAGAATCATTTGTGGTGACCAAAATCTTACTTAAACTAATTTAGGGTCTTCATTATTCTCTCACTGTGCCGTATTTGTGTATTTCACTATAATGAATGTGTCTATAGCATGTTGCCTTTGAGTCTGGAAAGAGCTTTCTTGCTTACAATATATATGCTATGCACTGGTCAGTTTCTCTGTTGTTAGAACAAAGTACTTAACACCTGCAACTTAAAGGAGGACAGGTTTGCTTTGCTCACGGTTTCAGAGGATTCAGTCCATGGCTATTCAGTCCATTCAGCCAGCTGTCTCCAAGGTAGGAACATCATGGTGGAAGAGTGTGGTGGCACAAAGCTGCTTAGTTCTTGGTGGTTCAGAAGCAAAGCAGGTGAGAAAGACCCTCCATGACCTCCTGGCTCTTGCAGTATCCATGCGTGAACAACTATCATTATGTGGATGACACCAAAGTCTGCTGCCAGTGGAAGTAGTAGCCAGGCCCACTTGCACTATGGCTTCAGTGCCCTCTGGGTACCTGGATGCCTGAGCATGATGAAACAATCCTGTGGAACAAATTACCTAGCTAGCTCTTTTTGAGCAGGGATCCCAGAGGCTCTCTTCTCAAATTAAAAGTTTACATTTTGTGCACCCCTGAACCTGTGATTGTGAGGGGTGTCTATTGCTGATCCCTGAGATACCTCCAAGGCATCTTTTTTCTTGTCCTAGTTTAAAGATGTTGGTGTCTTTTAATAGTGCTAATCTCTTCACCAGCCATACTTCCCTGGATCTCAATTTTACAGGTGGTTCTTTTCAGACCAAAATTTATCTTCAATCTTTCTTCTCTACTTTTTGGCCCTGATTCTCACTATAAATCTAGCTAAAAGCAGCTAGCAGTACTCGTGCCAAAACTTGAACATTGGGCCCCCTTGAAATTTCCTCCACCAGATCGATTAGTCTACCATCCTTAACCTCCTACGATGTCTCAGAACGTGGGCAAAATACAGACAGATTTTTACCAGGGTGTAAAATGCATGATCTCTTGTCCAATTTCCAACAGAATCTTCATTCCTATCTGAAACCTCATCTGGCCCTTACTATCTACATTCCTATCAGCATTCTGGTCTTCTGAGTACTGACCAGAATTGCCCATTAAGTTAAATATTCTAGGGTTTCTCTAGCCTATATCTCCAAACCTTTCCAGTCTTGTTCTACAAACTAGTTCCAAAGGCTTCTGAGCCATATGATTTGGTATAGTTACAATGACCTTACTTCCCTGGTGACAAATTTCCTGTGTTAATAAGCTTTCCCATCGCTAAACAAATACCCAACACACACAGCTTAATAGAAGAGAGGTTTGTTTGACTCATGATTTTGGAGGATTCAGTCTATGACTCGCTGGCCCCAAGGCAGGAACATCATGGTGGAAAGATGTGGCAGAGCAAAGCTGCTTAGTTCATGGTGGTCTACAAGCAGAGTGGGTTGGAAAGACCACCAACAAAAGGTATACTCCTCAAAAGCACACCCCGAGTGACCTACCCCTGACTGACCCCACCTCCTAACAGCACATTCAGCTATTAACATCAGTGGACTAATCCACTGATGAGAGTATAGTGTCCCCACGATCCAGTCACCTCTTAATCAATTTGGTTGATGATTAGTGGTAATTGACACACACTAGCAACACACTTAGGGCCCTGAGAGTTTCATATAAAGGATTATGGCTCAGTTCAGTAATGTGAATTTTGAATTGCTGGGCCATGATTCTGAAGTCTGAGTTCAAACCAGTTGCTGGCCTTACTACCTTGGAAAGCAGTGGTCTTTCTTTACTTCCCTTTCAAATTAGGGATTGAAGTAGCCGGTCTCAGTCTCTTCTAACCCTATTAATTAATGGGGACTCTAGCTAGAGCACAGATCTGTAGCATTTCTTTTGTCCTAATATTTTAGCTGGCAATTATTCTTCACCTGCCCATGTGCATCTGCCTATCCTTGAATTGGTGCACAGAAGATTAATGTTCTGACCACATGCAAATTGAAAAAAGGAAATTTTTGCCTCTACTCCTTTGTGGAAACTCAGTAATTAGTATTTGTATTATAGACCCTAAAAGACAAATGTGACAATTCTTTTAAGAGCACTGTCATTACCCACTAGATTTCAGAGATTTTGGTTCCATTAAGTATACTAGAAGAAAAGCACAAGAATGCCACTGGTCTCTCTGGGAAGGTACCCAAAAGCCAAGAGTCCCGTGTCTGCCCACAGCCTGCAGAAGAAAGGAGTGAGAGAGACAGTGCCACAACTCTGTTCACACGGGCATGTTTAGGGAGCACAGGACCAGGCTAAAGTGGTACTTGCAGTGGATTCTCTGAATCCTGGTAACATCTTGCTGCCATTGCTGTTGATTTGTTCCCCAGCCAACAAAAATGCATTTGGTTTAGAGCTCCTGCTCTAAATGTTTAGAGTGACATTTTACTGAAAGAAATTTCTTCTGTTACCAAGAAAACTTTGGCATTTAAGCATGGACACGGAAAGGACAATTGAGTGAGCTATTACCCTAATTCAAACTTTACATGGAACATCTTGACTTTTATTATGCAAGGTGTTCTTTTTGACCTTCTCCAGGTAAAATATGTTTCCATACTCTAAGAATAAAATCTCAATAAATTATTTAGTTCATTCAAGAGCTTGCTCAACATACCAACACTGAGCAATTCTAAAAGCCCTGGAATTTTCCATTTTTTGTCCTTAAACTTAATCAGAAATGACTGATTGAATTCCTATTAAGGAATCGAGGGAAGAATGTTGGGGGGTGGACTTTTTCTGTAATAAAATTTGAATTAGAGAAAAAGAGATTGACATGTTCTCTACAGACTCTTCTCCCTTACTGCATTTCCCTTAGTTGATGATTTCATTTGCTAAATGTTCTCTGCTCTCGTGGATATGCCAGTTTTCATTTGATTTCTCATACTTATTTTTTCTTCTTGTCTTAAAGCTGTACTCTCATCCCTGGTCTCTCCTCTGCCTTCCCCATACTCCTCTGAACCCCAAAATAACTAGATAACATGGCATGTGCAGGCTGGAGAGTGGTGGTCAGGATTAAGTAGGAAGAGAACCATTCTTTTATTTTCTTATACCGAAGTAATTTAGGACATTACTGTTTCCTTATAGGATAAAGATCAGGGAGAATATTACAGTTTCTAAATTGGGTGACTCCCAGTAGTGATCATTGACTATGTTAAGCTGTTTAGAATGTAGGGCTGGGGATTTAGCTCGGTGGTTAGAGTGCTTGCCTTGCAAGCGCAACGCCCTGAGTTCGATTCCCCAGCACCAAAAAAAAAAAAAAAAAAAAAAAAAAAGAATGTAATGTTTTTTTTTCTCATTTCACATATTTTAAACTGGAAGCATATAGCTCACATTTAACTGTGGTTTTATTATTATGAGCAAGTTATTTCTGATACTTTATATCATAATTCTATATATACATGTGCACACATGCAAGATGTACACCTTGATTTGCAATCATTTAATGAGTTTAAATTACTTTATGAGTTTTAAAAATGTATAATTTTTTACATTATTATAATTTACTGTTATTTACATTTTTACATTTCGTGAAAGGGACCTTGCAGAGTGTCTCTTAGACCCTCATCATTTTATAGCTGAGTAAAGTTGTTTGCAAAGAAATAATTTGAGCAGGACAGACTGTGACCCAGAATCTCATTCCTGTGACTCCTAATTCTGCATTCTTTTTACTAAATCCTAATGTCTCCTACACAGATTCTAATTTTATCTTATGAATTTTTAAACTTGCAAGATTGGAGAATTGCAAGATTGAAGTTTTTCATAGCCTTGTTGCAATGAGAGCAAATATAAATTAGAGGGTGATTGGAAGTGAATCAGGAGCCCAAATTTATAGCTTCTAGGATGCTACTTAAATTAAAAAGTTAATTATAATGTGAATATGAATGAAAGGTTTATTGCTCATTATTTAAAATATTTACATATTTATAAGAAACTTCATAGAAAGCACATGGAGGTTAATTTTTCTTGTGTCTGTAATGCCTAATAACGCTATCATATTGTATAATAGAGTTCATAAGTTTTAAAATATATTGAAATCCATCGAGACGTTAAGTAGAGAAATTACACTCCTTGGAGCATTGAACATTCTTTTGAAGGAATGATAACAGCTGTTGGAGAAAATTGAAGCTAGATTTGGCTAATTAATTTGGTGCTTGCAGCATTAAAAATTCATCATTGTATTAATGGAATATGGACTATTATTGGTAGAGATGATAAATATGTTTTATTATGTAGTAAAAATAAAAAGAGAGAGAGAAAAGCTTGGCTGGCTAGAGGATATTCCTCAGTGTTAGCACCCGCACTGTTACCCTTACCCAGTCTGCACCTGGGACTTGTTTTGCACTATTGTCCTAACATGGTCAGATACACACACACACACACACACACACACACACACACACACACACTGAGGATGCTTTCAAGGGAGAAATGTTGAATGGGGCAGATTTTGATGCAGGAGAATGAGACCTGAAAAGTGGTTCTACTACTAACTTGTGATTTGGGGCCAATTCCATTACACTGTGATCTGGCAACCTTACTACTGGTTATCTATATCCAAAGGAAATTGAATCAATATGTGTAAGAGACAGCTGCACCCCTGTGTTTATTTTAGCACTATTCATGATAGCCAAGACACGGAAACAACCTAAGTGTTCATCAACTAGTGAATGGATGAAGAAAACGTGGTCCATGTATACAACAGAATACCATTCATCCATAACAAAGAATGAAATCCTGTCATTTGCAACAACATGGATGGAACGAGGTCATTATGTTAAGTGAAGTAAGCCAGGCAGAGAAAGACAAGTGCTGTGTGATCTCCCTCATATATAGAATCTAAAGAATTAAGAACTTGATCTGATAGAAGTTGAGCATAAACGGTGCCTACTGAGGAGAGTAGGGAGAGGAAGGGATGGGGAGAGGTCGATCAGTACGATCTAAATTATAATAAGAGCAAGAGGTTCTGGTGTGCTAGTGGGCCAGATAAAAAGTGATAAATATGTGAGGATGTAAATATGTTTAACCCAATTTAAGCATTACGCCATGTATACCTGTACCACATCATCAGACAGCACCCCACTCATATGTATACTTTTTATGTATCAGTTAAATAAGGGGAAAAAAAATGGGAAAGCTATTGTTAAATGTATGGTACATAGGTATTTATGTGCCTTTTCCAGTAGTTTCTAATGTGCATGAATTTGTACATTTCCTAAATTTTCCTTCTTGTAGGTTAAGCAGCAGCATCCTTTAAAGTATGGATCAGTTAGACAGTGTGTGCGCTGCTAAAATAGTTAGAACATAAAAGGATTCAACTTACTGTTCTGTGTCCAGACCGCAAGCACCACTGGTACCTAGAGCTTTCCTTTCCTGTAATATTTTGAATCTCTCAACAGCAACAAATAAGCCACTGAATGAAACTTTGTTCCGTAATCCAATAATGAGATGAGCAAACGCCCCCCCCGCCCCCAGCTCAAGACCCAGGTCTCTTTCCTGCTTTGAGTCCTCCACTGGGAGGCTTAATGTCATTTCTCTGTCAAAAATTAATGGTAACTATAACTTCCTGGCAAGGCAGTTTTGTGGTGATGTCATCTTAAGGGTTTCATGGGATGAATTAAGGTTTATATGGATTCCCTGTATTCAATTTGTACCTTAAAGAAGTTTGTGTATATATTTAACAAGTTCCTATTCCAGTGTGATACTCCTTTGTGACATGTGTGAAGGTTTCTGTTTGTTGCATGATGATTAGTTGGTTTATTTGGAGAAAAACTATGAATTTTCACTGGGCATAGTGGTGCCTCTTTGTTGTCCCAACTACTCGGGAGACTGAAGCGGAAGGATCTCTTCATTCCAGGAGTTTGGGGGGAGAGACTGGATACTATAGCAAGAACTAATCTCTTTGGAAAAAATATGAACTTTAATTTTTTTATGCTCTGTTCCTTTGTCTTAGAAGCAAATGGCCTTTCGTACAGGCAGACAAGTGTAGGTTGTGCTAAAAATAACACTAGTTAGACACAGCACTTCTTGCTTGCAGAGCAGCTTCACAGCCCAACCTTGGCCTCTGCCAGGATGCACTAGTTGCAGCCGGAGGTTGCTCCGTCTGAAGCACAAGGCGTTCCTCGGTCAGAGCTCAGTGGTCCGGAGCACAGGAGTGAAATGTTAGGATCACAGTATCGTCTGACCATCAGGAGAAGACCAAGGACCGTATTTGTGTGGCGCTTATGAATATTGGCTCCCAAAACTTCATTCACCTGAAATTCTGATAATGGTCTTGAAATATTCTTAAATCAGGCTCCGGTGTGCTTAAGTGAGGCTGGTGACTGGTGGGAATCCATTCTCAGGACCAACTGCCCGAGGCTGTACAAAACCCTGGAGGCTTTGCTGGCGGCAGTCACCGAGGCTCCGCCAGTTATGAATGCTTTTCCATGCCGATGGCCGCTAGAGTCCATCAGCACAGCCTCCCGTCCCCCCCTTCACTCCTGGGCCCGGCAGAGGGGTGCACAGCCTCTCACCTTGTGAATTTGCCTCCTTCCGGGGCTGGCCAGTGGACAGCCTCTGTTTTGGGTGCAGAACTAAACCTCTGCTGAGGTCCTGTCTACCTCCAGGCAAATAAACAAAGGAAATGCATATTTTAATAAAGTATTCTACCTGCTTTGAAAGAGTCAAACACAGCAAGTAGGTAAAGTAACATGTGCATACAGAGAACACCTCAGCTGCAGAAAACAGCACCTGGGTATGGTGGGTGACCCCAGGCCAGGAAGCACACCACAGAGCCACCGGAAGTGAGTTTGTCTGCACTACTTGAATTTTCCTATCCCAGGCATGTAATATTTCCTAAAAATGTAAAGAAGTTTTCTTGAATCTTAAAAAAATGGGTTAATAGTTTTAAATCAGAATTATTTTCATTGCCAAAAAATTATTTAATAGGAATGTTTGATGAAGACATTAGTTTCACAAAAATCATTGGAGGTGACTCCTCAATTTTTGTTTTATTTTATTTCTGAGCCAGAGTCTCTCTGTTGCCCAAGCTGGTCCTAAACTCCTAGCTCAAGTGATCCTCCTGCCTCAGCCTCCCAAGTACTGGTATTACAGGCATGTGCCACCCCCCTGGTTCACACATGGGCTTTTGTCCTACCTACCCTGAGGGTCTGAAAGTGAATAACACTGTGGAAATCATTTGGTCATCCAGCAAAATTTAGTCCTCACAAAATTGTCCCATCCCCTTCTTATGTCCACTTTGAAGAAACTTAAACCCTATTTGGACTGTGAAAAGGCACATTTAGAAAAGCTATTTTAACTCTGGAAATGGCACATATTCTGTTAAATGATGCTGGTTGCCCTTGGTGGACTTGAAATAAAGCCACCAAAATTGTCTTCTGTGCTCAGGGCTACAGTCCCAAGAGGAGGGACTCTGGAGCACTCATGGGCCAGCTTTTGAAGTACGAGTGCTCTGTTTCTACTGGGACACTGAGTTGACCCTTTTTCTGCTTTTTCCAAAATGATTTTTTAGTTCTTGAAGTATGTAAAACTTTCCTGAAGAAGAAACTGCAATGGTCATCCAAGGCTGCTTCCCAGATCTGGTTTCTCTCTGGTTTTGATGAGTCTTACTGAGAAGTAGACAGTTTACCCCAAATTCAAGTATTTGTGGAGTATATGTCAGCTGGACATAGTTCATGGTGGTAGGCAAAAGGAATCTGTCAAATAATGAGATTTTTTTTTAGAGAGCCCTCAAATTCTGGGAAATTCCTGAGATTCAAGACAGGCTGGAAGAAAAGAAAACAAACCCCCGTAGTACAGTATATTCCTCTTACAGGATACCACCTACCAGCAGTCCTGAGCAAATTCATTGCCTCGTGGCCAGTGGGTAAGGCCTGCTCTAAGGACTTGAATCTGCTGGCCTCCTTTTCCTGGCCCTTACTGTGGAAACAGTTGCCAGTACTAGCAATAACTGATGATGAGTCTTCAATTCCTAAAAATTTCTCCCCATTTTAATTTATATCAGAGACCACTTGAATCCAAAAACTATTAGTCAAGATTTCATTTTAGAATATACAAATAAATGCGCGGATAAGGCTCTGAACAACCGATGGACCAACCTCCCATATCTTTCTGTATCCTCCAAGTAGAGTTTGGAGGTCCCCACCTTAAGCGTATAGTCCACATCTCCCCACTTTTCTCCATCTTCAGCATTCATGCCCCCTTTATTTTCACATTAGTGCTAGGTTATTGCAGCGGTTTGTTTGTTTGTTTATTCATTCATTCATTCATTCCAAATGGTGCTGGGCATTGAACTCAGGGCCTTGTGATCTACGACTGAGCCTAATTCATCTCCTGCCATCACTCTTGTCTCCCTGCACTTCTGCAGGTCTTAATTTCCTTTCTCGCCCAGTATTTGGAAATACCAAGCCAATAAAAGCATGTCTTTCTGTCGCTGTAGATTCCGTGGCCAGCATGGTGGCAGGGTGGCATTAGAGAGGGACATAGAGGGAATCGCTTTTCCCACTTCTCCAGACAATGTCAGGATCTCAGGCTAAGGTGAACTTCTACTCTAGGGCAGCAACCTCTGCTCTCCAGGATCACTCTGCTCATTCCTTCCCTAGACCAGAGTGTGCCTGTGGCAAACTCCCTGGCTTAAGGCTAGCACCTCATCGAGGGTCATCAAACTGCACACAAGCTCGAATAAGCCTGAGTTACACATCCTGCCTCTGCGACGTTCTCTCAAGCTGATGACACCTGACCACTGGGACTCTTGCTGTCTTCATCTCTAAAACTAAGGTCACTGCTGTGGACAGTATGTATTAATGTCTTCCAAACGACTTTGAAACTGTTATATGCAAACAAGGAATCATAGCCGAAGTCAAACTTCCTCTGCTGCCACATTGCCTTTCTCCTGAAACAAAACAGCCAACATGCAAACAAGCAAAAACTCCCTAGTTGTTCTTCGCTTAAAACTGTAGGATTGGAGTTAATGTGGTTTTCATTTCCTTAAATCATCTAGATTTATAGAAGCAGGCATCTGTTGTTGCCAACTCAAACTATCATGTTCACTGCAACTGCTTTCTTGTTTGAAAGTCAATTTAAAAGTTAATAAAATTAAACATCTGATGAAATAAAATAAGAAAGTTATAAAAATTGAAATAAATAGGAGCTGGGGATTTAGCTCAGTGATTAGAGTGCTTGCCTTGCAAGCACAAGGCCCTGAGTTCGATCCCCGGCACCACAAAAAAAAAAAAAAAAAAAAAAAAAAAAAAAAAAAAAAAAAAAAAAAAAAAAAAAAAAAAAAAAAAAAAAAATTGAAATAAATATACCAAAAGGACACAAGACAAATACAGCTTCCACTGACAATATATGCAACAATTTTGGCATCATAATAAATAACAATAGTAATAGTTTGAATTTAAGCAAAAGATTAGTATTTATTAAAACTAATGGAACAATAAATTTTTAAAAATCATAAAAAGGATGATTTTACAGAAGAGTCCCTGCTTAAAAAAAAATGAAAAAATATAATAGGAAATAATCAAATTGCAAGCAACATAGTAAAAAATAGATCTAGTCAAGAATCATAAATAGAAGGATATTAAGTCACTGAGTAAAATGTTGAGCAGGATATTTACACCACTTAAAAGTGTTTCTACACAAGTTACTTATTAATAATAGAGGGAAGAATGGCACTGGTTTAAATGGAGAAATCTGGCAGATACCTCCTTATCCAGCTAACCAAAGTTGGTATCACCAGTGGTGAGACAAACCAGCATCCAATGCCACCCGATAGGATGAGCTTAGAAGGATAAATTGCCTATGCTGTGCTCCTGCTGAGAATATTTAACCTAAATTTGATCATGAGTTAACAATCAAGCAAATCTTAATTCAAGAATATTCAGTAAAAGAAATTGACCTGGCATCTTCTAAAACACCAGTGTCATGGAAGACCAAATAAATTCCAAAACAAACAAACAAAAAGCTGGGGAAATGTCCAAGGCTAAAGGAAACCAAAGGGTCGTCAGAACTAAATACAAAGAATGAAACTTAGTTAGATCTTGGATCTTAAAAACCTAAACCAGAAACAATCAAAAATAGAGATAAAGGACATTATTGGGACAATTAGGGAAATGTGAATATTAGATGACAGAACTATATTCATGTCAAATTTCCTATGTGATAATTGTGTTTTGGTCATTTAGAAAAATTACTTCCTTAGAAATGTATACATCAGAAATAAATGTCAGGATGTCTGTAACTAACCTTCACCTGGATCGTGTGCCTGGGTGTGTGTGCGTATGCAACATTCTTTCTTGCAACGAATGTATTATTCACTGTACTCTTCCTGCAATTTTTCTGTAGACTGGAAATTTCTAAAATTAAAACTTGGCCAAAAATTCTAAAAACAAATCTCTAATTACTGTGACAGACAACAGTGATCCTCCTTGTACCAGATTAAGAATTACTGGGGCGTTCTTACTTAGACGGGCCTTGCTGCAATCCTCCACTGTCTTTCATCAGTAAATGCACTCTGACTCAGAGTCTCAGAGTAAATGAAACATGTCCACAATCTGAGTTCACGTGATCTCACTTGGTCTTGGCCAACTATTTCCGGGTGTGAATGTGTCAGTGAGTCTGCTCCATGGGCAGCAAGTCGTCTGTGTCAATGCCAGAGATTCCAGTATTGTTTGGAAGTTAACCTTTGTCTTGTCAGTCATGGGCTTTAATTGCAACCACACAACCATAATGGGGTACATCTTAATCTTGAGTGCAAATCTCATTGTTTTGAGGAACCAAGGCCTTGTGTCCACTTCCTGACTAATGCTACCAGAGAACCAAAATGTGAGAAATGAAAGTCAGTGAATTGCCTGCCAACCACCAATATAGACCACGTTGTAATAAATGGTTCATTGCATGGCAAACCTATGACATGCATGCCGCAGTGGGCTGTTTGTGTCATTGAAAGCTATAAAAGGTCCGCTGTCATTGCATTAGGCAATAGAAGAAAACTCATTTTCACTTTGCATATACCACACAGGTTCCAGTCTGTAAGACTGCTTTTAGACAAAACATGTAGAACCTTTTTAATAACTATGTTATATTACTTTGAAAACTTGGGAAAACTTTTTTAAATTATAACTTTTCATATTATAAGTTACACTTAAAAATATTGTCCTTTATTTTGTGCTTACTATGACGCCAGCACAGAGCGAAGCATCTTACATAGATTTTTCTCCTCTAATCCTTATAATAACCTTTTATCTTTTCAGAAATGGAAACAGATTTAAAGAAGTTAGTAGTTTGTTGAAGTTCACATAGCTCATGACTGGCAAAGCTGTGTTTTAACTACATTATTACAAATCCCTTTCTTCTAAATATGTCTCTGCAATAAATAATACAAACAAATGGGGAAATGTAATAATTTGCAAAAATGCTTGTAATGATTGAGAGAGAGGGGAGAGAGAGAGAGGGAAACTAGCAAATAAAGAGTAAACTACAAATATCTTTGAAAAGTCATAATATTGTTCCTGGATTGAAAAAGAAATTTTGATCATCACTTGAAGTTTAAAGAATAAACACATACTGGTAATAAGAACAGTTAGAATTCTGTTTTAAAATCTGTTAAGCTAAAAAGCTTTTCCTTGTATTTATTCCACCTAGCTCCCTAGACTCACAGTTCAAATCATTTATCTTCGAGTACCAAGAAAAGAGACACACGGGGATTTGGGCTCTGTTGTTTCCTGTCTACTAGCTGCCCTCCTAGTTATTTGGCACTGTGTCAGTGGTAGGGCCTCTGGACGGCGTTCATTTAGAGATGGTAAACAGGCATTCCAGGGATTAGCCCGAAGGCGAATTTTAATGAGATCTACCTACTTCTTTCTTTTTTTGCAGAAGAAGGAAGAGTATAGTGAGGGTTGTCATGGCATCTAAATGAGTTCTGTGCATATACTAATTAGCTTAGGCCCCTGGAGAGTAGCCAGCTGTTGCTTGTTAAAGGGAATAAAATGATAGGTCACAGAAATAAGTTGTTTCAAGGCAGATTTTGAGAGACCTTTCCTAGCAGGGCACAGGAAGTCAGCACTGTGTTGCAGAAGGAGCAGTCAACACTTTCTGCTAAAGGGAGAGGCCAAGAGCAAGGAGGGAAGCAGAGCCCTTATTCGGGGGCTTCTCCCCCTGGAATTCATTACCGAGGCAAAAATATTCTCCCCAGACCTTCAGTGCTGTTCTGTTTTTATTTTTAATGTGAATTTATCATTGATTTTGACACATAATAAAATCCAAAAAGTAATAATGAAAATAAAGTTGGTCTCCCTCGGCTTCCACGTTGTCTCTGGAAATTTCTCCCCATACCCCGTCTTCTGCATGTGCCCCACTTTCTCTACCAGCCAAAAATGATTAGAAACTTCCTGTCTTTGTCTTTGACCCAATTCTTGTCTCTTGATAATCTTACCCACTGCCAAACCTTCAGTCACTAAGAAAAAGAGGGAAAAAAAGTGTGAAATAGAAAAGGGAATCGATGCATCATCCATCCGACAGGAGCTCTTGTCACTTTCTGCTTCCTGCCTTCAGCTTGCTGAGCTTCGTGCTGCTTCCTTTGATTTTCCAGATATGCTCTTGGTAATGACTTTGTGTTTCCTGGTTGTGGTTTCATATTTTGAGCTGGTTCCTTTTCACGAAGTTTGGAATTGGTGGTTGGTTCGTTTCTTAAAGCTGGAGATCTATAAGCTGTTACAACTTTTAAGTCTTCACTGAGTACTTCACATAGAACTTCTGGGTATGTTACTGTTTTTGCTGGAAATATTCCATCCAAAGACGACAGCTGGGAATCCTGCCATAGCTCTGCATTTGATGGCACATCATGCTTGCATCAGATAGAGTCAATGCAATGCCAAATCTTGTACCCATTATTATACCATAATCTGAAAGCACACATGGCTGCTCAAATATGCTCACCATCTGGAGACCAACAAAATATGTGGAATCAGAAGCCACTGGTTTAGAAAGAAGTTTGTAGTGTTTAACATCCCACATTCCATTTGTTCCCTTGGATTTCCAAATCTAGCTAGTACTAATATATGTGTGTGAGGGCTGCCGTAGGCTCATTACAAGGATCAGCTCCAGAGTGAAACAGGAGTGCATTTCATGTTGAAAATTGTCATTTCGACAGACGTAACACTATAAATAGCACAAAACTTAGTAGAACTAGAATTCCAAACTACAATAAAGGGGGCGCTGTTTTGGTAATCACCGTTACAACACTTTCTCCATCTGTTGCAGCATAGTCCTGTGTTTGTTCTGTTATAGGAAGCTCCTACAGAATAGTAGCTTTTTTATTTCATAGCATGGTCACCTTATTATCCGTAAGGAAACACATGGGCCAAGGCTGCATGAGGTCCGCCAAAGGAGGGGCACTGATACAATCTAACGGATGAAGGTACACCTTTACTTCCTGGAACATAAGCTCTTTGTATGCTGGAGTCCAGGTGATAGCACAAAATCATCAGTCCTTTGAAAATGTAATTTATTTGCAATTGTGTTAAAATCAGTATTTTCAAAGAGGCAAACTTCATTGCTAACATTTCAGGCACAAATAGTTTCATCCTATGACCAAGATGGACACCAATTCTGCATTTTCTTTATGGATGAAAGATTTAAAACATGTCCCGGTTTCTACGTCATAAAGTTACAAGCTGAATGTCCCCGCCATGCCGTCTTTGTAAGTTGGGTAAGGCCACCATGTTGCCAAGGCAGTGTTTTTTAGTAAGAATTCAGGGCAGACTGCTTTGGGGAAGCTGAAGGGATGCAGCTTCACTGTTAGTAAATTGATACACTTTACCTTTTTTCCCTCCCTTGGCCCTGGCAGACAAGATCCGATATTACTACAATTATAAACTGTAATTCTTCCCAGATTCTCAGCTGTCACTCCCTATCTCGAGAAGACTGAAATATTTCAACAGGGAGACTTTGCAGAGAATGTCCAAGAACACCTTGGAAACACTGCTCTTTCTGTAAAACATGCCTGTCTACTCTTTGCGTACAGTTCTTCTTCTCCTCAAACTGTCAAGGTCAACGTAGATGGCAACATCTTGTTTCATGAAGAATCTTACTGGTGCCAAAAATCAGATTCTTCTTAGATTCTTATAGTTTGTTGCCTATGTTCATAAATAAAAGAAATACTGAATTTTAATTAGAGATAGGGAAAATAAAATAAAAACCTAGGTTCCCAGACACCTGTGTATTTTACCAGAGATCCAAGGTTAAGAACCTCTAATCTAAATTGTTCCAAGAGACTGAGTCCTGGCTCGTTTGTATACCTGGCAGAATCCAAGGAGATGAAATGGGTGGTGTGGAGCCATCCACAATTGTACAATTATTCTATATCCCTTATTTTATTTTATTTTTTTATTTATCTGGGTTTCTCGAGTTTCCTAATGTCTTTCTCAGTCTTTCTTTTATGTCAGCATAAGATGAAAACTAGTCTGTTCTATTTGCTTGGCAGCTGTTGTCTTTTGGTTTTTTCAGGGGATTCTTTTTTGTTTGTTGGTGGGTTTTTAAATATATTCATTGGTGGTAGGGGAGGCTGAAACTGCTGATTATTTTGAGTCACTTGTTCATGCTTTGTCTAGCTTCTTTTAACAGATAATTAGGCTTTAAATGTGGATAGAATTATGTTATCTTCCGCCTCTTGCTTACTGTATTTGAAGCTTTTGAAGTAAGTAAAATTTAACCCTCTCTCACCTTGACTGCTAGAACACTGCTTTCTCCAGGGCCTCTCTTGTCTTCCTGCTTCTTAAATGGTCCCTTCTGAATGACCTTGTCTGTTTCACATTCTGCCAACCAGAAAAATGTAGGCATTCCTTCATACTAGGCTTTGGGTTGGTTTCCTTTTCACCTTTTTTTTTTTTTTTTTACATTAGGGTTCTCTAAAAGAATAAAATCCATAGAAAATATATGTATAGTAATGCAAAGGAATTTGTTAGGTAGACTTACAAGATCAGATGGGAGAGTCCACAATAGCTGTTTGCAGAATCAGAAGCAAAAGAATCCACAGTGGCTATCTGTGTGCTGGAAAGCTGGAGGATCCTGTAGACGCTCAGCCCAAGAAGATGGAGCTGCAGAACAAGAGAGATTGAAGATCAATACTAGCCTGTGATCAGAGGTCTGGAAGTTCACTGTAGAGTCACTGGTGTGAGTCTGCACAGGAAGGCTGAAAGTAAAGACTGATTTCCAAAGGCAGTGGTAAAGATTGGAACTCTTCCAAAATGGGAACATTTCCTTCTCCTTTCCCTTTTTACTCCATCCAAGATACAAGCCTATTGGTTGGTTCCACCCATATCCAGAGTATGTCTCCCTTCTTCAATTTGCTGGCCTACATGTCAGTCATTCCCAGACCCACCTAGAACTGTGCACTACCAATCTGGTAGGTATTTCTTAATACACTCAAGCTGATACATCAGGATTAATTGTCACACTTAGTAATCTCTCCTAATCCCCAGCTTACATCTTTTCCCATGTTCCTTATTAACTTTAATAGACCCCATTCCTCATCTTCCCAGTTGTTCAAATTTTAATAGAACTCAGCACACATTCTTTGGGCACCTTCTCTGTGGTGTGTTAGGCACAAGGGATACAAACCTGGATCAGTGAGTAGGTTCCTGCCTTCACATACCCCAAAGTCTGCCAAGGACAGCATCCCAAACAAGTGATTAAGTGATAAGTAGAATGAAAGGGAAGTACAAGTCACTATAGGAGTTGATAATAAGAGGATGTCATCCACATGGGGGACATAAAGAAACCTAACAGAGGAAGTAGTTTAAATTAGAATTTTGAAGGTGTGCTGAGAGAAATCTCAATGACCAGTGTAGAACCTGGGATTGGGAAAATGTGCTTGAAATGCCAAAGTCTAGAAGGAATAGAAGAGATGGGAGAAAACAATGTCAAGTGTGACTGTGGTGTAAAACTCAGAGAGCATTTGAATCCAGTAAACACAGAAAGACAGATGAGACTGGCAAATACTTTCCAACCCTCTTGGCATGAGGTGGGACCAGCAGCATCTGGGGCTGGTAGGGAAGTCCAGAGAAAAGTTAATTAGAAGAATTGGGTTTTGGGTTTGGGGTTTACATGTTTTAAAGATTAACTCAAATATACATGGAAAATGGTTTGGAGAAGGGCAAGAGTCCATGTAAGGAGAAGTAGGAAAATCCGAGTCACCATTGACCGTTTCTCATTCACCTGCTCCTCACACCCATCAAACCAGAACATCTTTGAGGTTTGGGTATAAAAATTCCATTGCGTGCCTCTTTTTATAACCATTGAGCCAATTCAAACTCCTTGTTTTTCTTTCCAGAGCTATTCCAGTGGCCTCTACTCTTTATGAACTGGTCATCTAGTTTCTCTTTTCTCCCTTCCAGCAGGGTACAGCTGTGCTGCTGGAGTTGTCCCCTGAAGGATACTTAGTTACCGCCAGTGCATCAGAATTAAATGCAGACTCTTCTTCCTGGCTCTCAACCTCTGTGATGATGGCTCAGTGGATATTGCCAGTTTTCCCCACTCTGCCAGCTCCTACCAGAACTCTCCAACCTCACTTGCTCCTTGGCTACCAATTCTCAAATATCCAGCTGCAACCCCCCACTCTGCCTAAAATCTTTCTCTTCCAGCTTACTAATATAAAAAAATCTGTTTTGGAGTCACATTTCAGGTCCACTTTCCTGCAATTCTAGATATCCCCATTTGGAATTAATTTTTCTTCCTGCCCATGTTCCAAGTATCCCTTTAATTAAACTTCTTACTCTTGTTTCACCATTTTCTAGAGTCTGCTTCCTTTTTGAATAAGAATGTATGAGGCAGGCTGACCCACCAGGTTATAAATTTCTGAGGACTGGGGAGATTTGTCAGAGCCATTCTGAGTGGTGCCTAGTGTTCTGCTTGTCTTGTCCTTCCGAGGGATCGACCAGCGCTAAATGAGTCTACAGGTGGTTGTGGGATGATTGGAGCCCAAAATTATGAATGTCTCTGGGCCATACACTGGAAGCTCACTCTGACTGTAATACTCTAGGTCTATCAAACACAAAAGAACATTTTTAGTAGTATTTTTTTTTCTGAAGCTGGTTAAATGAAATAAGTCTCAAAAGTGTAACAGTTAATTTTATTGAGAAGTACTGAATTCTGTATTGAAAGCTGAAAATTCATTCTGTTCATGTGGATTGAGCTCCAATTATGGGCTTTTGTTATTTTTTTGATCTTGTGTGTGGTGCTGGGGATTGAACTCGGGGCCTGCCACTGAGCTACACCCTCAGCCCCACTGTGTGTCCAGCTGTGGGCATGCAACTGGGAATAAAACAGACCTCTCTTCTAGGAGCTCTTAACAGGGATCTTCACAAAAGTTTTGAGTTTCTCCATCAAGATTGCAGGAGAATATACCTTTGCTGAACTGGAAAAATGTATTCATTCTTTTAGTAAGAAGTTACGTGTCACTTAACTCAGAAAGGGAAAAAAAAAAAGCCTCAGGTGCAACACCAAGGAGAAGTAGGCACAGCGGATATGTTGCCAATATGTAACAAAGAATGATAAGAGAACAAATTTACTATGATATTGCCAATTGTGTTTTATTTAGAGCTTGATTGGTACTATCATTTTATACATCCCTTATTGCCTGACTTTGAGAAAGCCTTGCACCAAGCAGCTTTTATTACTCTCTTCTCAGTATTACTTTACATCTTAGTCTGGGCAGCATCAGTAGAAGTGATTAGCAGTAATAAACACATTTATTGAATTCTAACATATGCCCAGCGTCATATTAGAAACCGAAGATGTGCAAAACTTACTTTGTGGTCTCAATTAGTTTGCATAGCACACACGAATTGTATTCCTTTTAATTGCATTGCTGAAGGGACAAATTAGGAATATAGTACTAGAATTACTGGAATAAGATGTTCGTGCAGGAAGCTCTGAATTTTTTTCAAGGCTAGTTTGAAACTGGACATTAGGGACATATACTATGATTTTCTGAAAAATAAATGCTGACTATAGAAAAATAGCATAAATTCTCAGAACCCAGATTAGCATAGGGGAAGTATAAGAGGACTTTGGTGGAAAAAATGAAAGTTATGAGCAAAGTATACATTCAGAAAGATTAAAGAGTATTTTCCCAATGTCTCTGTATACATGTGTAAAGAAAGATCGATGGCTTCAAATTTGACTAGCTTTTGTTTGTTTGTTTTTTCAAAATCTTTTCTAAGAATTGCCCTGGTGGAAAATATTCCTGAAGGCCTTAACTATTCAGAAAATGCACCATTTCACTTGTCACTTTTCCAAGGCTGGATGAATTTACTCAACATGGCCAAAAAGTCTGTTGACATAGTGTCTTCCCATTGGGACCTCAACCACACTCATCCATCAGCATGTCAGGTAAGCTGCATCCTCTACGTGTGTGATGTTACCTATGTGCATTTTACACTCATTAGTATTCTTGTCTTCCACTCCCCCAGCTCAGCTCATTTTTTAAATTCCACCCTCACCCAGAGTACATGTACATTACAGCATTGATATTTATGTGCCGTTGTTCATCATAAGTCGCTCAGCCCCCACTGGCACCCCAGGATTTCAAGGGCAAAACCATATCTCTTCTCTCTGCCTACAGTAGGCTGTCTATGCGGCATCCCTGTGCCGCCCAACTTCGGGGGGTGCCATTCACATCGCAGTACCTGTCAGCAGCACGGCCCAGAGTTCTGCTTTCCATGGCCTGCATGCCTGCAGTTCTAATTCTGTAAACTGCTTGCTAGGACATGGATTTGGTCAGTTTGTGTTATGATTCACCCGTAGGCCCCAAAGCTACCTTTTTTAAAGTAGTAATATCAGACTTCCCAAAGTAGTTGTATCCTTGACTCAGTCATATTTGGGTGAGTAGGAAAAAGAAATGTGCATGTTACAGGGAACAGCCTTTAGAAAACTGACTACATGACAAGTAATTTCTGAATTCGATTTTTTGGGTGTAAGAAAATGACCCTGGCTGGTTTTAATATATTTTTCTTTATGTTGGTACAACCATGATAGTCTGCGGTGAGTTATTCCATCCAAGCTTATCACCACTGGCCTAAACTTAAATGTCCTCCATGGACCAAGGGTAAACTTAGTTTTGTCTCTTTGCATACAAAATGTATTGGCAGTAAGCCTATAATCATTACTTATGGGTACTTTTAAATCTAGTCTTCATTTATACTATTTTAATGTCAAAAGTTATCACAAGATAGGTGAAAACAAAACCACAAAGTTCATACTAAAGAATAATTAAATAAATTTACTAAAATTAGTATAAGTGCAGTGTGTTCTGCATATTTCCACTTCTGTTTAAACAGTTCAGGTATCTATTGCTTTATAACGCATTGTCCATAAATTTAGTGGTTTAAAAACTAACATTTCTTGATTCATGATTTTGAGGAGAGTTTGTCTGAGAGGACTCGTCTGATCCACATAGTATTTGCTGGGGTGGCTCACCTGGGGCTGGAGGACCAATGATGGATCACATATATCTGGCATCTTACACTGAACTGATTGGGGATGGCTGGATCTCTCTTTCTCTCTCTGCGTGTCTCATCATTGTGTAAACGGTATTATGCTCTTTACACTGTGGCTGGATCCTGAGAAGGCAAAAGCAGAGGGATCAAGGCCTGCTGAGACCTCCCTTCTGGTACGCTAGAACGCCGTATCCACTGTATTGCACTGAGTGAAGCAAGTCACAAGTCTGGGATGGGAGGTGCAACGTCCAGGTAGAGGACAGAGGAGAATCGTCATCCGCCACCTTTGGAAATGAGATACCACAGCCCACTCTCTATCCATGGAGACCATGTATCTTCCACGTGCAAAATGCACTCACCTCATCCCTCAAAACTTGAATAAATTCCACAGTGTGGAAGGCTCGATGTCCAGGGTCTGTTCTGCTTTGGCAGCCGCCTGACCCTGACCGTGTCCTGTGGGAGGCTGTGTGAACAGTAAGAAGAGGGGGACAAAACCAGTATTTTGAGGGCCAAGGACCGAGCATGAACAGTAGTCTTTACTGAGACAGCCAAAACATGCAGAATGACAGGTGTCCTGTGCTTGGTGTGTTCCTTTCTCTTCTCCCCCATCCACTCCCCTAACCCTCTACAGAAGCATCACAACAGGACTTAGATTAAAAGAACTTACCTGCATATCATCTCTTTTGGGCACTGAAAGTTATTTTTTAAACAGACTTGTTCTTTTTCTTCCTCCCCTTTCACAGTACAAGTCGGGGATATATGGGCAGTGATCACCAGTGGACAAAGGAAACAGTCTCACTGCCAGCTTTTTCTCTTTGCAGTTCAAGTCCTTTTCAGGCCACCAAGTTTTACTCACCCCTCCCCCCAAAATAAGGCACTAGTTGAAAGCCCATTTGATTTAAATTTTCACCTGATTTTACTTTCCCAATGGAAAAGGAAGTTCAAGACTTAATCTACATATCAAACTTCGGGCAGCAGACGTTGGACTCATCAGTACACTTTTATTTTTACCAAGACCTTATAAATATAGAGAGATCATTACTGATTGGCTTTATCACACACAAAAAGGTGCTAGGAAAAAGTTCATTCCCATATGACTCAAGTGAACCTAATTTAAATTCTCTTTAAGATACTCTGGTTTGGTCACAAACGTGTGATAACAAACATTTGTTTATATTCCCACTTTATTTTTTTAATTTTGCAAATTTTTATTGGTATGTGTTGGCAGTACATAATAATTACCACCATCATGGGAGTTTGCTACATTTGCATGACACATCTTAATTCTTTTTGCTCAGGTTCACAACTTATTCTCTTCATAGACCTGTAAGAAATATGACACATACTTTATATATATGAAATATGATACATGATATATATATTTCTTTTTAAAAAAAAATATATTTGGGGAGAATAGTCAAACATGGCATTTACCTGAAAGGTCCCAAGTGAGACCGTAAATGGCACTTAGATAAACAGGAACTATAGCCCAGAGCAGCTCCATTTATTTGTCTTAGAGCAGCAGTAAGCAAAATACACCAGGAAACGGTGTAGCTGGTGGCAGGCAGGTTCAGCCCAGAGAAAATGGACACAAATAAAAATGGCACATGATATCTGTCTTCCTCAGGATGAGAAGCAATCTCTTAGGGCTGTGATAGTGATTATTAAACAAAATGATGAATGCCTGGGCTTTTTTTTATTTGCATGGAAACAGGCATGTTGATTAAAAATGTATTCTTTTATCTGTGTCTCCAAAGGGTTGCAGTTTTGATTCCCACCTGAAAACCCGTTTCATCTTTCCAGCCCCTGCATAGGCGTTGCTAATCTCGTGTCTGTTTGCTTCTGTGCGAACAGAAGCAGGATGGCGCCCTTACCCCGTACTCAGCCACGCAAAGGCTGAGTGAGGTCTGCAGTTCTGTGGTACCCATCTTTTACAGCTTAATGAAGATGCATGGTCAGGCAAAGGAGGTGTTTTTGTTGTTTATTTCTGTTAGGATAATGAATTTAGCCAAGAAAATACTGAGATTGGTGAGACATTTGGATTGCTAATTTGTGAGCTAGAGTTACAGGAATTTATGTTATCAGGACTATTCAGAAAAAGCCAAGAAATGTGACTACAGACATATTATTATTAGGAAAGCTATCTGATTCCTCAGGCAAAAACACCCCCTTCTTTATGAGTTCCCTGTAAGGAACTAAATAAGATAATTAATGAGCTATAACAACTGAATCTTGAAGAGATACATTTGTGTGAAATCAATTAGATACCACCCTCCCGGGGAGCTGTGATTGCCAATTGATGATATGTCACAGTTGTTGGATTTTGAAACATTATGATTTTTTTAAACTGAACAAGATTTTTTCATTAACAGCACGTGTGAAAGCTCAGAGATTGGGAACCTGGTTTTGGAAACTATAAGTCCAAGTCGTCTGTGCACTAAGTAGCCAGCAGATCTTAGAAAGATGGTAGAAAAGAACTACAATAATAACTTTGTTTTATCTCTTTATCAGCTGTGTGAACTTGAACAAGATGCTGAACACTCTGTACCTCAATTTCTCCATCAAAATTAGTGACCTTGGTTGCTATGTAAATTAAATTAGCTGATACATGTAAATATAGTGTAGAAATGATTGAAATGTAGAAATGTAATGTCTATACAAGTATTTATTATTATCATGGATATTGTTGTTGTTCACATTCAGTTATCTACGTATACGTTACATCTCTAGTTCAAGTTAGTTAATTCTGTTAACCAACATTGAGCTCTTATTAGGCAATTTAAACTGTGCTAGACCCTGGAGTGATGTCTTAGTCGCTTTCTTGTTGCTGAGACACAACACTCAACACCCAGACTTAAAGGAAGAGAAGTATATTTTGCCTCATGGTTACAGTCACCTCCCCCTGTGGAGGTGGAGTCAGCCACCTCCATAGCAGAAAAGGCATGATGAAAGGGCCCGGGCGGAGGAAATGCTCACATCATGGTGGCCAGGAGGCAGAGTGGTAAGGGAGGAGGCAGGGAGGCAGAGCTACCTTGCCAGGTCACACCCCCAGGAACCTGCCTCTTCCCACCAGTCCCCACCACCTAACACCAAGTCAACCACAGTCAACCTCAGAAGCCCCACCTCCAAGACAGGAGCTGTGGGGGACATTGTAGATCCAAACCAAACAGGTGGTTCCATGTACAGTTAAAAGGCAGTTATAATTTCCAGTCAGAGGGGAAAGGGAAGAAATTGTCGGGAAAGGAAAGAAATTGTTCAAATGGGAAAGGGAACAAGAGAGGGAAGGAACAGAGGGACAAGAAAAAAAAGAATAGAAGGGAGAAAATGGAAACAAAGCTTTTGTAAATAAGGAGGGGAAGAGGGGTTGAAGGGAGGGGAGAGGAATGGGAAAAAAAGAAGCAGCAAGATATATCATATACAGGTGCAAATTCCCTGTGATGAATGCTATCATTATGTATATCTAAAATGTACCACTAAAATAAAATTTGAAAAAAACAGACTCGAAGCAGATAAGGGGGATTAGGCAAATTGTTATTATAAGTGAAATTCTGACTTTGATTTGGTATATTAGTTACAAATCTTTATTATGTGCACACACACACATATAACACCCTGTCTCTCACCCCCTGCTCATCTACTCTTGTTTAAAGCACATATTGGGAAGTGTCTCTTCAGTCCCTGGTGAAGCAGGGACCCTCTCCAGCTTTGGTAGACATCTGGAAGGGCTGGTCTCCCACCTTCACCCCAAAAGCCCTGCCCTCAGGAATTTCATAAGCTTAACAATACCTCTTTGGCTCTCCATTTGTTGATCCATCACTATCTGGAAGAGTTGTTATCTGCTAAGCTTTTGACATATTTAATCTTGGAACTGTCATTCAGTAGAAAATAACCTACAACGAGAGTCTATACTTGCTGAGATTAACGAAAGAACAAGACATTTACGTGTGTCCCTGTGAACAGCCGCCATCTTGGATCTGATGGACAGGAGATGATGCAGTCTTCTCCAGCCCAGTCAGTCCTGATTTGTGTTGCTTGGTTAGTTGGTTGGGGTTTTGCTCTGTGCTGTTTTTGTTTGAGATTGAAGAGCCGTGTGATCTCACAGCATTCAGTGCTCTTCCTTCAATGTTGGGAGGATGCCCCCTGCCACACTGTCACACACACCGGCATCCACGTGCACTGGGGTCTCCAAGTGCCACCTAGGAGCTCGCGTATGCCCTCTGTGCAGCCAACAGACATGGGCTTTTGCTTCATCCAACTTCTGTAACCTTTCCTGGTTTCCATGTTTGTTTCCATGTTTGTCTAGCAGCCGTCCTTGTGATTTTTTTTATAAATGATGTTATTAACATTTTCTATCACATCACTTTACAGTTCAGCCCATAATGCTTCTTGCCTGTCCTGGGGAGACCTGCAGCTGGCGGAACCCTCCATGGGTCTCGGTGCTCAGCACCGCTCTTTCCCAGCACTGTCTCCTCAGTTCTCCATCTTCAGTGACTGAGCCCCCTGCTCCCTGCTGGCCCATCCTTACTCTCCCAGGTGTGTCTGAGGGTCTCTAGCCCTCTTCAGGTTCTGAAACAGACTCTTCATTCCCCCGTCATACACGCAGTCAGCATCTGCTTTGCAACTTACTTAGCATAGCTGTTTCTGCTGTCCTTTCTTCATTAGAAGAAAAATTCTTCTAATTCCACCAAGAAATATAATGCTATAATTGTTATTAATTATATTTACCCTGCTGGGCCATAGGACACCAGAACTTATTCCTCCAATCAAACAATACCCATTGGTCAAACTCTCCTCCTCACCTACCTGCCCTGTCATTCCAGGCTCTACTAACTATTGTTCTACTCTCAGCTGCTGTGAGATCAGTTTCTTTAGATTGCACATGAGTGAGATCATGCAGTATTTGGCTTTCTGTTTGCCTTATTCATTTAACATAAATATCTCCAGTCCCATCCGTGTCGTTACAAATGACAGAAGTTTATGCTTTTTGTGGCTGAATAATATTTCACTGTGTAAATATATCAAAACTATATACCAGCTTTTCTTTATCCACTTACTCACCAACAAGAATCCTGTTTTGATAACGTCACTCTCACATACTAGTCTGATAAAAATATTCAATAACCTTATGATCTGGTCATGAAATATTTAATTAAAATGGTTCTTAGTTTTCTTTTGATTCTAGAAAAATAACATCATGGCATTTCCTGTCTCTCCTTTTGCCTGGAAGGAGATAGTACAGTAGGCAGAAACTAGATCCTTTAAAGACAAAAAAGTATTTTTTAGTGGACCTGAGATTGAACATAAGACCTTCACATTGAGCTCTATCCCTAGCCATTTTTTAAGTTCTTGTTTTAAAACAAGGTCTTGCTAAGTCAGTAAGTTGCCCAGGCTGTACTCGAACTCGTGGTCTTCCTGCCTCAGTTTCCCATAGTTCTGAGATTACAGTTGTGCACCACTCTATGCAACTAAATGAAATTTTTTGAACCTATTATAATTTGTAGGGTAGAATAAGGCAGAGAGCAAAAGCAAAATGTTCTGACACAGCAGGGAAGACGTGTGTTTTATCTTTTGTTTTGATGAAGATTCTGGGAGCTTATACAGGTTTTTACTATGACAAACTACAGTCTGCTTTATCTTTTTTTAAAGTGAAGATATACTTAAAACAAATGTAATTTAAAGAAAATATAATTGCCATACATGCTAATACTCTTCTATTAAATGGCTCAGTTTAGAGTAAATTATTTTCTTAATATTCAGCTCTCAGAGCTTGGTTTTATATTTTTAAAAAAAGGCGGCGAATAGCACAGTTATTCAGGAGACCCACAGTACTGTGGGAAACCATAGGTATGAATTACATTGAGTCACTCTCACATCCTTAAAAAAAATACCTGGAACAACTAACTTAGCCAGAGAAAAGGGGTTATTGGCTCATAGTTTGGAGGTCTCAGTCCATGGTCAAGTGGCTCAGTGGCTCGGGGTCTCTAGTGAACCAGGAGTCATGGCAGACATGCACGGTGGAAGGAAGTACTTGCCACTGAGCCAGGAAGTAGAAGAAAAAGAGGCAAGTGCAATCCCCTTCAGTCCCTTTGAGGGCACACTGCCCAGCACTTCAGGACAGGAGGGCACACTGCCTGGGACCACAGGACCTCCCACCTGGCCACACCTTCAAGGGTTCCCCTACCTCCTGCAGCTACCCTGGAGACCAAGCCCTTGATACGTGGACCACTGGAGAAGGCATTCAGTCACACCACACCTGTAGAGTTTGGCACATCTGTAGTCACACCACACGTGTAGGGTTTGGTGGCTAATAGTTTAGGAGTCTTGGTCACATTGAACAAGTGTCAAACCTTCTGTGATTCTCAGTTTCTTCATCTATAAAACATCTGAATAATACCTAGCTCATATCGCTTTGGGAATTTGATTAGATAATGTTTATAAAACTATAAAAAGTGGAAGCCAGGCATGGTGATGCAAGCCTGTAATCCCAGCATTCTGGGAGGCTGAGGCAGGAAGATCACACATTGAAGACCAATCTGGAAAACTTAGTGACTTAGCAAGACACTGTCTGAAAAAAAAAAAAAAAAGGCTGAAAAGAGTGAAAGCCTTGGGTTTAATCCCTAGTACCACAAGATAGATAGATAGACAGGCAGATAGATTCTCATAAAAGATAGTTGATATTTTCTTTGTTTTTTCAATTTTTTTTTGGTTTATCTAGTGCAGGATATTAAATTTAAGACATTCAACTTTCAGTGAATCTTAGGGCAGGAGTAACATTGAACTATCTGAGATTTCAACTTCTGTGAAATGACTTTAAGCTAATTTTACCTAGAAAACAAATCCAAATTGTTCTTCATGGTTTACATGTTTTTAGGTAACTTCTCAACCTACACTCCTGATACCATAGTTCCGGACCATGACTGCCAGCCAGAGTCACCTGGGGAACCCATCCCCAGCTCACTAAATCAGAATATTTGGAGAGGCTCCTGGCTTCCACACTTTTAAGATACGACTAGACTATTCCACTGGGCAGAGGGGATTGAGAACCGCAGCTTGAAACCATCCAAGCCCAATAAACATTTTTTGATTTTTCCAGGTTTCAGAGTAGACTCAGGCTGGTCTCTTCCCCACTCTGTTTGTCAGCCTAATTTTGCCTGTCGCAGTGTGATCCTGTTCATTGCTTTTGTTTTCCCCATGATACTATAAATGGGTAGCAGCTTGTATTTGAATACCCCACATATTCCTGGACTCCAGCCTGTGTCATGTTGTCCTTGTGGCCGTATTGTCCAGCGTGTGGCCAAGGAGAGGAGGCAGCTCCATGAGTGCTTGCTGGTTTGAAAGAGTAGGTGACTCTTGAGCTTTCCCGTCTGCAGGCCAAATATGATTTCAGTAGAAAGCCCGGTGTGGCATCAGCATAAATCTACAGAAACTTATGGAAACAGTGTTCCTTTGTTTCAAAATAGCATCTTTTCCACGCTGCACAAAATCAACATTCAGCAAATACGTATTTATAAATTAGCATTCTCCCATTTGAAACGTGGCAACGAAGTGATTTCAAATGTGGCTTTAGAGTACATTTATCAAGACGTTCTTCGCTGAGGATACGAAACCCAGTAAGCAATGGGCACAGACCCCACAGAGCTCCGAGCGCGCTGGGGGAGTCGCAAAGCCGTCGGCCAGAAACAGCGCAGAGGAGCAGCGGCAGAAGGAGCGGCCTCACTGCCGAGGCAGCTCCCGCGCCTGTGGATTCCCTTTCTCCTCGGCCCTATTCTTCCCTGATAGATTCCCGCTGCTTTGCCACACCCCCATTTCCCCATCTGTTGAGTAGTTCTGATTACGCTCTTACTTGCTCTCCAGTAGATTTCCAGGGGAAATCATCATTCTGATACAAACTCATAAGCAACATCATTAGCCAAACGTTAACCTCTGTGATTCCTTTTGAATCTAGTCATTATAGGCATGAATAAATCATGCACCTAAAGATAGTTTTTCCAAATCCTTGCCTTAAATGATGATTTTGTTTAAGGTTGTTTGATCTGAATTTTGCTTGCATGTATGCTTGTTTTCTGTTTATTTTTATCCTTCATTTCCTACTTCCCCATGATTATCTTGTTAGTACCTTCTTTTAAGTAGAATAGGTTGGATTTTTGTCTCATTATAATAGTAATACCCTCTTGCTGTAAGATATTTGAGAAACTATAGAATCACCCGTATGGCCATCCACAAAAAGTTTTTGACAGTTTTATATAATTTTATGCACAATTTAGATTCATATGCTAATATTGTATAGAGAAATGTATATCTTAATTTTGAACTCACCATTATAACATAAGCATGTTTCATTTTATTAGAAATACTGATACGTGGTTTTTCATCCACTGCATAATATACGATGGTGTGGATTCATCAGATGAAGTTCATCAAACTATTTCTGTTATTGCATAATAATGTTGCTTCTTTGCTTTCTTTTTTCTTAAAAAGTGCTGTCGCAGTAAATATCTTTGTGCAGAACAATTGTTTTTAACTCATTAGCTGTGGAGTAGTTCTCAGAGGTGAAGTTGGAGGGCCAAGGACCCTGGCTTTGGAGGAGCGTGTGGGGTACACTGAATCAGTTCCTGGGGACAGGCAGTCTCCCCAGAGAGCGGAGTTCAGGGTATTCTGCCTCTGACCTGTGAGCGGCCCTCTGAACAAGTGGTTGTGGCTGAACCACTGTGCGTGGCACATCCTGTGTTCCTGGCCCCAGTCACACCCAGGAAGCAGAGGGGTGACAAATGGCACCACCGAGGTAACATCTGCTGACCCCTTGCAGCTGGAGTGGACGCTAGAGCCGCCCCAGTGGCTTGTGTAGGGTTCTGGCCGCCAGGGCCCTGTTACCAACATGCTGCTCCTGAGATAATTCCTTGCTATTTCCTGGCCTAGTATTGGCATGAGGAGCTTATTCATCTCTCGTCGTCTGCCCCTGACAAGGATGGCTGTGTTCATACTCACGGGATGCATAATCAAGATAACCATCATTAGGCCAGGCCCTGATGATTAACTGATCAGAATAATTAAGTCCCGCAGTGGGATGGAGCCTGTTGCTAATGGGCAGCCTGCTCGCCTCCAGAACACATACTCTGCTGGGTAATCCTTGTCGCTCACTGCCAAAAACGGGGCGCTTTCAACCGAGCAGCTGAGCCTGTGGCACTGTCTAAGCTCCTGAAGCTCTGACTAATCCAGGCTCTCAGGTCTTTTGAGAAGCCCTGAAACGGTGAGGGTTGCTGGGGATCCAGTCATCGTGCCGGGCTCCACTGTCTCCCTGCAGCGCAGGTCTACTCATCAGGTTCATCACTGCTGTCTCACAGATACCTGGTTCCTTGCACTCTATCTCTGGCCACACTCTCTCTCATGAAACTAGGTACCAACCTTCTAGCTGCTTATCCAGGGCCTATACCAATCATTCTTCAACTTGCAGTCAGAATACTTTAGAGTCAAAATAATTAGGGGCTGGTGCTGGAGACGGGACTCAGGACCTTACTTGTGCTAGACACTCACTGTACCGCTGAACTATGCCGCCACACCTAGAGCAGGAACTTGATTACAATTATGTGCTTCTCTCCGTAAACTTGAGAGGCCAGTGTTGCTTTCCAGGCACAGTCTCAACTCTGCCGTCTGCTTTATATGAGTCTTCGGCCTCCTTCTGACCGCTCTAGCCTGTGCCCTGCCTGCTTTCTGGACTCTGCCCTGGGCCTCCAGGGCATGTTCTTGCTTTCCTTGCTTCTTTGAGGAACTTTCTGAGAGTTTTGGGCCGGCTTGTTAGGCCTCCATTGTGTTTTCCCCTAGATCTGTACTTCCTCCATCGTGGAATTTGACATGGTCCTCTGTATCTGAGTATTTATCATCTTTTTCTTCCGTTCTCTATCTCCCATACTTATCAAGGCTTATCGAGAACCAGTAAATGTGTTGAATGAATTTGTTTTGAAGACGTTTGTCCCTGTCCTCTGCATTCGAGAATAAAAGTTAGCTAATCTATTACTATGTCCCTGGAAAACTCTGTGTATCTTACTAATTGAGAAGTTTAATATAATATGAGAAACCAAACGTGTAAATGAGGACCAAAATGTATAATAGATATTGTGAAATAGGAAGAAAATGTTCAAAGGGGAAAGGGAACTAAGGAAAGTGGGAGGAAGGAAGGAAGGAAGGAAGGAAAAAAGGAAGAGAAAAGAAAAAGAGGAAAGATAGGAAAAATGGAAACAAAGCTGTCATAAATTAGGAAGGGAAGAGGAGTTGAAGGGAGGGGCAGGGAAGGGGAAAAAGAAATCAAGATATATCGTGTACAGGTACAAATTCCCTATGATGAATGCAATCGCTATATATATTGAAAAGGTACCAATAAAATTAATAATTAAATATATATACATATATGTAAATAAGAAGACTAATTTATAGCTAATTGGTTAAATTAGTGAAGTGAGTCCAGGGAGGATCTATATATATGATGTGGTCTTGCCTCTTTAATCATAAATTTGAAAAAAAATAAAGGCAAGTATATTAATTACTTGAATAACTGTAGTTTAAAACAAATCCTGAATCTTTTTTCTCATGATGTATCATTAAATGATTAATGTATTTAAGTGGTCATGTTTCCTTTTTTATTTTGATTTATACGTTCTTTAAATGGGCAGTTATGTACATATACATTATATGCATATTTGTTTGTATATTCTATTTAAATACACTTAAAGAAGGAAGGGCAGTAGCACACACAAGTAAGATAATACCATACCCTAGATTAACCCTCTGCATTTTCCCATGTTCATATGATCATACACACACATGCACACACGCGTGTGCACACACATACACACACACAGGTTGTGCTTATGTTTCTTAGGAACAGATTTTTAGGTATAAGACGTGAGTGCAAGGAAACAATATGTTAGAATAACTTCTCCCTAAATCACTGACAATGTAAATGCTGACATTCTTAAATATTTTTCCATCTCTTGGAGTGCAAAGAGTGTTCTAGACCTCACCTGACCGCACATGGCACCCCTCTAGAGTCTGGGGACCATGTGGGCTGGTTGCCTTGGTCATGTCTGTTCTCATGCTTTGCCCTGTCTCATCTTAGATGATTGACCTTATCTTATTAATTGTCAGTATATTTTATAGAGTATGGTTATTAACACTTCATCTCTCATTTGCATAACAAATATTTATCACAAATTTATCGTTAACTTTGTGGTGTCATTTGCTGTGTATATTTTTTAAATTGTGCCTGTATTTTCTGGAATTGCTTCCACATATTTAGCTTGTATATTGTTTGTTTTTTTTTGAGTGTGTGTGTGTGTGTGTGTGGGTGTAGTCACTGTACCAAAGTATCACAGTTTGTGTTTTAAAGCAATAGAAATATATTTTCTCACAGTCCTGGAGGCCAGAAGTCTGAAATCAGTTTCACTGGACCTCAAACAAGGTGTCCGGGGACTGTGGTCCTTGCAGAGGCTGTATGGAAAATCCATTCCATGCCCCTTTCAGCTTCTCATGGCCCCGCACTGGGCAGTGTGTTCAGATCGCTCTCTAACCCATGTTAACATTGGCTTCTCCTTTGGTTCTGTCAAGCCCTCTTCTGTTTCTGTTTTAGAGTAATTCAAGTTGCAGTATAGAGATCGCATTTGAGATTATCCTCAGATAGCCTAGGACAGTCTATCAATCAAAAGACTTATTTAATCATATCTGCAAAGATCTTATTTCCAAATAAGCTAACACATTGGCAGGTTCCAGAGGTCAGAACCTGGTATCTTTGGGGGCCATTTTCTGGCCTATTGCAGTTTGGTTAGGATTTCTCCAACTCTAAAACTGTACATGTAGTTACCTAGACTTTCCTTGGAAACATTAGTATTCACTGTAAGTGATGACTTAGTTTTACAGGTAGTATAATAAAGGGGCCCTCCAGTTGTTCCACATGAAACCATTTTATCCTTCACAGGTTGAATTAAAACATCATCTTTGTTATTGATAAAAAAAAATTGTGCTTACCATTTTGGAATCCTCTATTAAATTTTCATATATACTTATTCATCGTATTTTCTTTTTTATAGTACTGTAGTTACCAATTTCTGATAGCAGACACTGTTTCATTTCATGGATTTGCTATGGAGTGCTTAACCTATTCATTGCTTTATAAAGAATGCATGCATTTATTCTTCTCATAGCCTTCTAGGGAATACATGCATTTATTCTTTTCTCACTGGGTGTTATGATAATCTAAAAGTGAGTCGTTCAGTTTCCAAGTAGGTCATATTTATTTATGAATTACTTGTTAAAGTTCTGATTCTCATTTTGTCAGATAGGAGCAGAGAATGAAGTATAAAGACTTTGCCATAACTTTCATTAATGACAGTTACAGGACAGAATTTTACAAATGTTTCCTAGACAAACATCATGCGATAGTTCTCATTATGCATTTCTTCTCCCTTTCTCCTTCTTTGGTGGTGTTAATACTTATTATCTGAATAGTCTTTCCTTAAATCTGTTCCTCATATGGGATATGGAGGCGCTGTAGTCTCTAAATCTGCATATCTAAAAATACTCACTCTAGCAGGTGAAATATAAGTGTAGATTTTCTTGGGCTTGAGTCTTTGTCTACCATGCAGCACCCTAGTGTTGCACATAGTTAGTCCAAGTCTTTGTCTCTTGATAGGTAACTCTGTGTTTCTTTTGGCCAGAGATTTATAGGAATTTCTTATCTTTTATGTTCAGTTATTTTATAGAATGTGCCTCAATGCATCTCTCTACTTTAAATGTGGCTCTGTCTTCAGGTATCTTGTCAACTTTTCTTAAATTAGGTCTTTCCTCAACTTGGACAATTTTGTCCTATTATTTTATGTTGACTTTTTTGCCTATTTTTCTTTTCTAATACACCGATTATCCACATGTTATATCTCCTTGGTGTATTTATCAGCCTTCCCTGACCATCCTCCGTGTGTGTGTGTGTGTGTGTGTGTGCGTGTGTGTGCGTGTGCACGCACGCACATGCATGAACATGGATGCTTTGAGATATTTCTTCTCTTTTTGTTCTCAGGCTACCAGTCAGGGCCCTGTCGATGGCCATCCTGCCCTTTCATTACTCCTCTTAGTGAGCTCATAGAGTGCTAGTCCCAGCCATATTTGACTTTTCTTGAGGCTCATACTGTGTTTTAGCTCCAATTCCTTCCTGTATTATCAAGTGCCTTGTCCTCCCCAGAACTTGTGTCTGTTGGTAACTGCTTGCTCTTCCACCCAACACTGCGTGGCTTAGTCGTGTTAAACAGAGCCTAGCTCAGAACAGAAGGAGTGATAGAGACTTGGGAGTTACTTTCTTTCCAGAATGCTCCTTTCTTTTCCAGCTTTAACCTAGCAAAATAGTCATGTGCAGAGAACCTCACCAAATCAGGAAGAGAAACATGGGTTCTAGGCCTAACTAACTTTGCCTCTTGCAAATCACTCAATTTTCTTATGCCTTGTGTTATTTATAAAATAAGGAGACTGGTTGTCACTTGATCCCTAACTTACCTTCTAACTTTGATGTTCTCATTTGGTGTGAAATCTCAGTACCTTGAAAGTTCTACAGCATACTTCATTATAAGGAGGGAGTAAACCTCAGTGGCTTTCTAGTCATGTTCTGTGGAACCAGGAATTCTCTACAGGAAAGCAGAAATATCAAGCTTCGGTTTTCATTTGAAAGAAGAATTCGACTGCTAATACAGGTTCGAAAGCCACCACCAAGTTCTACGTAATCCCTAGAATTCATTTTATCAAGCATGACTTGCTTCTCATCTCTTTTTTATATTTCCTGTTTTTCCCTTCACATTACATCCTATTCTTTCCTATTCTTTCCATCCTATTCTTAGAGTCAGCAGAAACAGGCAGCATTTATAACCCTCACTTTCTTGGAATCGAAGGGACCGGAGTGTGCTGCCCCAAAATATGCCTCTTTGGCATACAGATTATTTTGAGATAAAAGCAATTGAGACTAAGCAGATGCAAGAGAAGCTCTTTACCTCTCCCAGGCTGCCTAACAATAAAGTATCTATTTCCCTTTTTCAAAGGAAATTTACATTCATTTGGGAAGTTTCCCTTGGTAAAAGGAACACAGCTACTTCTACAGACAGCTCTTGTCCCATAAGAATCTCATACTCTCCTCACCTCACAGGCAGAGAGGACCTCCCTAACTTTGCCTGCGTTTCCCCCTTCCACTGGCTTCATCTGCCCAGAGCCCTGAAACCCCTTTCCACTGTTCAGCCTTAGAGGAGAAGAAGCCTCAGTCGTCTGGTCACCTCCTGTAGTCTCATTTCTTTGTGAGCTCTCTTACATGAGCATGCATGTTGTATATAGTTTAAATTAGTTTTGTTCTCTTCTAAATCTGTCTTTTATCAGTTTGATTCGTGGCAACAACCAGTGAATTGGGAGGTTCCCCGGGGTAGAGGAAAAGGTTTGTTTCCCCATATGGAATTACACGGGTCTCCTATGCTAAGCAGCCTCCTTGAAGTCACTGAAGGCCTGAGCTGGTTCTCTACCCTTCGGGGAGAGCGTCCTCCCCAGGACCAGACTCTCCATCATAACGTTTTCACAGGCTCATACAAAATTTGGCTTAAAGTAGGTCAGGATGCCGGAGTCACTGTCTTTGAGATGATTTAAAGTTCGAGATGTTGGCTAATGTTTTCCACCAGAAAGGGCAAGATTTTAAATTGCTGATGTTTAAAAGCCAAGGGGCTTTTGCTATTCCTTTATTAAAAAATGACGAGTGAGATTGACTCAGAAAGCACCAAGCCTTAGTGTTGATCTGTGCCGAGCAGGCCTTTAATACCTTTGGAAGTTATTACATTTCACATGTTGTAGCGAAAATGACTGAGATGACATACGGAAGATGGAAGATTTAATAGAAGTTTCACCTCAAGCCCCAGTGTAGGAGTCCGCCAACACAAGTTCATTATAGTGAGCATTATGACTAAATTTTTGAAGATTTCTTGGTATAAGTAATCAGCACATAAGAGCAGTACTAAGTGAATTTGTTCAAAAGTGCTGGCCCACTAGGTCTCCCCAGACGCACAAAGTGTCTGTCAGTGTGAATGGGAGAAATGCAAACGACTTACTTAAATATGTGTTGACCACAAGTCTGAGCTGTGCAGACACCACTGAGCAGCGTGTGATGGGAACAAGGTGGACTCCTGGGACGAGGCCAGAGCTGACTAATGGGCTGTGTTGGTGCAGAGCCCAGAGAGCTGCTGAGCCCAGAGTGGAGCAGGAATCCAAGTCCCTCGCTGCCCAGCCCTCACCTCTCCTAACCACTGTGAAACTCACAGTGACCCTGAACCACCAGACTGGCTGCTACACTCTTCTCTGTCCTTCCTGCTCTCTGTGTGTCGTCTCTCTCTTCCGTTCTCCTCCCCATTTCTGCCCCCTTCTTGGAGAAGTTGTGTCTAACTGTGGGGCACATTTGCTCAGGACTACCTGGTTTGGGGTGAAGCTGCCTGCAGGCTCCAGGGTGCACAGTAATTTGGTTGCCTGTGGCAAGTTCACTCTGGGCAGGCTTAGTTTCTGCCAATAGGATGCACGGTGTGGGGTGCAGCTTCGGCTCTGTCCTTCACCCCAGGGGCACGGATTTTGGCACAGGCTCCCTCCTCCTCATGCCCCAAAGCTCTAGGCTCTTAATCTTGGCTTTTCTCTTCCCTAAGGCTGAATTGCAGGATTCACTGCTTGCGTCCGCATTTACTCCATTCTCTCTTCCTAGCCAAATAATCCTTTATAAATAATCATTTTCAGCAACCCATTTTTATCAAAGTAAGTTAAGACTTTGCCACGTGGGAGCCATTAAGACCAAACTCCTATTACCTATCTGGTCCTGGAAGGTGTTTGTGTTTATGATCCAATAGCAAAAAAAAAAAAAAAAAAAATCAAAAATCAACGAAGGAAGACCATTTCCCTTTTATGATGAGGAGAGGGATTCTGTCAAAACACAGAAGGGAAATTAAATAGGGTGATATTGCAGTCCCTTCCCCGAGGTAAGGTAATGTGTGCAGGTCTACCATCACTGACAGTCTCCTTGAGATTGAAACTTATGAAAATTAGATGCTTGCAAAATTTTATAAGGAAATTCTTCATTTTTATTTTGTTATTGCATTTATTTTTAGCCAGAACATTAGTTGAATTTAGTAAAACTACTTTCAAATGAGAATGAATTCTGGTAAATCACTGATTATTAACCTAGTTATTATCCATAATTCCCTCATAATAGCTAATTCCTAAAAGATGTTTGTAACGAAGTCCTTTAATCCCATAAAACCTTTTAAAGTAAATATCGTCTTCTGCATTTTGCAGAGAAAGACACTTGAGGTTAGTGAAACGAAGAAACATGATTTGCAACCTGGAAGATCAGCTGGAGTCTGGTTCTTTCTGAACTAGAAATGAAACTGTTTAATATTTTCTACCGCCCCTTTATGTGTAGATAACTACAGACTTAAAAAGTAGAAGAAGGGCGGACTTGCACTGTAGCCCCGAAATTATTATTGCTGTGATTGTCGAATTACACAGTGCTCAAAAAGACAATGTGATCTGTGCTGTGCTTCTGCCCCATTCATATAAACTCTTTCAAAAGACTTTCATAAATCTGTGAACAGTACTTGTTGAAGGTTAAAGTCTTGCCTTTTACAAATCGAATGAATGGTTTTAATTGTTAATGAGTTAATGTATTCCTATCCAAAACAGCAGAAATTTAGGTTTTCTGACTTTCTTTGTCTTTGAATATGTTTTCCAGGGTCAACGTCTTTTTGAAAAATTGCTCCAACTGACGTCACAAGATATTGAAATCAAGCTAGTGAGTGATGTGACAGCTGATTCAAAGATATTAGAAGCCTTGAAATTAAAGGGTAAGGCCAAGGTTGTTACGCTACTCTGCCTCTGTGTAACCGAGCTGTCTCAGGAGGGTGTTTTGTTTGGCCAGAGCATTCATATGGCAGATTTGGATGCAACAGATAGATGAATAGAGAGAGAGATTTGGATTCAGTAGATAGGAAGTATGGATGGATGGATGGATCATGGATGGATGGATTGATAGATATGCTAGCTAGATATAATAGATAAATAGATAAGTAGGTAGATAAATAAAACTAGAAATAGATGATAGACACATAGATGAAAAGTAGGTTATTAGATAAAACATATAGATGATAGATAAGTAGCGAGATGTGGATAGATACAGATGATAGCAGAATACAGATGATAAATATGGATGACAGATACATAGGTACAAGTAGATAAAAGATATAAATGATACATAGGTGTAGATGGTAAGTAGATAAAAACAGATACAGATGATACATAAATATAGATGATAGATTGATAAATGACAGATCTTCAAATTTTCTCTCCATGAAATTTTAAAATTAATGTTCTAGATTTTTCTATCATTTTAACAATATCGTCTCATTTCTTTTGTTTGGTTGGTGGTTTTTGTTTTTGAAGAGCTAGGGTCTTGCCATATTGCCCAGGCTGGTGCTAAACTCCTAGGCTCACACATCTCCTCCTGCCTCGGCCTCCCAAGTAGCTAGGACTTCACAGGTGTGAGCCTCTGCCCTCGGCTCATGTTGCCACATTTCTGTTCCCCTTTGTTTGTGAAGACAAAATGCCCTTAGAGTGGCTTCTCCATTGCTGTGACTGTGCCCAGCCCTCTACACACCCACATCTTCCCACCTGCACCCTTATGACTCAAGTCGTGCATTTGTTGAGTGATTGGCTCAGCCTCAGTCTGTGGTTTGAGTAAAGTGGCATTTGAAACGCTCCTTCATTACCTCTGTATGCCAAGCAAGTGAGCTAACTAGAGCTTTTCCTGCATGGCTGAATAATCAATAACCACGGGTCCCAACAAGCCCCGGCTGGGCATCTTCAGCAGTCGACATTTATTTGATGCTTCTTTGTGGCTACGTTTTTGTTTTTGTTTTTGTTTTTTTGGTTTTTTTTTTTTTTGTGGTGCCGGGGATCGAACTCAGGCCCTTATGCTTGCAAGGCAAGCACTCTAATCACTGAGCTAAATCCCCAGCCCTGTGGCTACGTTTTACTCACTTAAAACATAATTTTTTTTTTTTTTTTGGTTTTGGGGATTGAACTCAGGGCCTTGTGCTTGCAAGGCAAGTGCTGTAACCACCGAGCTGAATCCCCAGCCCTTAAAACATAATTTTAATGTTTGAAATAAGACTATAAATTTCTCACTCATCATAAAAACAGTGAAGCTGGAGGGAGGATCACTTGAGGCCAGGAGTTCAAGACCAGTCTAGGCAACATAGTGAGACTTCAGTTTAAAAGCAAAACAAAGCAAAAAACAGAAAACATAAAAGGAAAGTATGGTTGAGCATAGGAGTTGTACAGATTTTACAATTTAATGCAAACTGCTCCAGTTTCCAACTTAAGCATTTTACAATGTGATTTTTGAACTATTTGATCCTAATCAGTGGAGTATAATTTGAGATTTTTATCCTTATTGAGTTCTTTTTAATACTTGGGTCTCACTGCTTTGCGATTAGCCTACAGTCTAAATCCACAAGAAGGTACACTTGTATGTATTACTTTAATGTAAGCGTTGAAAAGTGTATTTTGGTAATTTTCCTGGAGTTAACTGTGTTCCAGACAGTTAAGGTGGACTGTCAACCTGATTGGCTTGGGAGCTGCCCAGGAGATCAGTAAAGCACACTGCTGGGGGTGTCTGGGTGGGTCAGGGGGCATGACTTTGGGGTCCATATCTGATCCCTGGCCCATTCCCTCTGACACGGTTCCCCTGTTGTTTCCTGGCCGCCATGAACTAAGCAGCCTTGCTCCACCGCTCCCTTCGACCATGACGATGTTCCTGCCCGGCAGCCAGCTGACCACGGGCTGAGCCCCAGAAACCTTGACCCAAATGAGACTCTCCTCTAAGCAGTGAGTGTCCCAGAGACACCCACAGGAAGACCGACAAAGCAGTGTTATTCAGAGGGCTTCTGTTCTCCTGGTGGCCATCAAGAGTGGGGAATCCCCCGAGGTGGGCGGTATCCATGTGGCCACCTGCAGTTACATCTGCTCTGGCGGAGGCCCAGACAGAGGTCAGGGTGTCCTTGGTGCCACACAGGCCCCGTCCCGCCAGTCAGTGTCAGCCTTCACCCCACGCCTTCCTGGAGGTCAGAGTTCACTGCCAGGAATTGCGTCTTCCTCCTTTTCCAGCACACCACGGTAGTTAGCAGCGGCACCGGCGCTGCTCAACCTGAGCTTGTTTGAACACATTCTGCTTTCATGATGTTTAGCAGCGTGATTAGGGTAACATTCGGGAGCAAGTACTTAGGTGTCATAAAGACATGCGCTGTAATTCTAGGCCTGCCATCGCTGTGTGATGCAACCTTAGGCAGATTACTTTCCCTGAGCTTTGGTGTCCTTCTCAATAAAATGGTGGTAAGAATAACCTCCCAGAGGGCACTGGGAATTAGGTTAGGTAATGTAAAAAAACCATCCAGTGATAAACTGTTCACAAATGACATCCAAAGAGGCCATTGTTGTAATTTAGCCAAAGATGTTATTTTTGAGTCTGGTTGTCAGCAGATCTTACTGCAGACTAGATTCACTTCCTCCTCCAGCCCACGCCCAGCTCTGATTTCCTACTGAAAGGAAGGCCTGGTTCTGTTGGTTGTGTGTTGCAGAGCATCCTGGAGAACGCAGCCGGTTCATTCTGGGGCTCCACTCCATGTGGGGAGCAGCCAGCTGGCCACACCAGCCCCCTCCATCTGTGTTTTCAGTCTCTGTTCTAAGAGCCCCTCGAGTGATGTTTGCAATTCAAAGTGTTTAAACTTCCAGAAGAGTGCATCTGATACATGTGGGGTAGTCGTGCCAGTCGCCCATTTGCTCTAAAACACGGAATCTTGTGGTAGAGGTTCTGTTTTTATCCATGATATGTAAGAACCTTGGCAGGCTTGGCATTTTCAAGGAAAGTGTGTGCATTTCTACAAAGAGTTTCAGCTGTTCAATCTAGTGGTGGCTTTGTCCATTTCCACTGTGGAGGTGCTTGAGGCTGGGGAGCATGTCCTTTGGGAGTGAAGAGGAATGAAGGACTTCCCTGCAAGCCCCCAGGGTTCCTAGGGATCTCGTGACTACCATTTTTAGCACCTTGTTTCTTGCTTTTGGGCGCTCGTTAAGTTCAATAGGGCCGTCCCACATCCGGGTTCTGATGGGGGCTAGAGATGTGCTTTCCTCCGTGGTCGACTGCTCGCAGGCTTTGGGCAGTTCCTGGCTCACTGGGCACAGCCACCCTGAGAATATTCACTGTGGCGCAAGTGAATGACACCTCTCACTTCTGTGACCCTGAGTCCCTGTTTTCCAGGTGGACGCCTTCATTGCACCTGATTTTTTAATCAGCACTGCGAGAACTAGTGTGAGCTCACCTGCCAAGCCCCGTTTGTCTGTTAGCAGCGGGCTGCTCACAATGCCCTCGCAGCGCCCTAGTTCCTCTCTGCCCTCTTTCTTTCCATACTGTATTTTATCTTCTTTAAAAAACTAACTCCCTCTTTCTCACACTTGGTTATCCTACTAGCTTTCTCCTCCCTTGTCCCTGGCAGTAGCTATCCCAGTGATTCAGTGACCCTACGAAGTCTCCTATCCAGTATCATTCCTTCCTCCAAAGAGTCTGCCTTTTTCTTACTAAGCAAAACAAGCAAACAAGAGGCTGTCAGACTGGGACTCCTGCAGCACAATACTTCAGGCCTGCACGTATGCTGTCTGCGTCCAGCCCCGTGTCCAGCTCCTTTCCGTGAGCCTCAGAAGGACATCTGTGGTCTCTTCCGACACTAATCCTTCCACCTGAGGTGGCCAGTCCCACTTTCTCTGGGGTCACACTCAAATTTCCTCTTTCATATCTGAAATTACAACCTGTTTTTTGAATCATTCTCTCAGCTGGGTGTGGTGACCTATGCCTGTAATCCCAACACTCTAGGAGGCTGAGGCAGGAGGATCACAAGTTTGAGCCCAATCTGAACAACTGAGTGATTTAGTGAAACCCTATCTCAAAATAAGAAAAAATTTTAAAAAGGGCTGGGGGTATAATTCAATGTGAAGGTCCTGGGCTTAGTCCCCAGTACCAGAAAAAGGAATCTCTCTCCCCGCAACCCATAAACATACTCGAGTCAGCTGGGAGAAGGCCCAGGAAGCGTCCATCTTAGATCCCTCTGGCCGCTCCTCCTCTCTCACCTTCTTCTCCTCATTCAGTCTCGTGCTTGGTTGCCTCCACTCTCTTCCCTGCCCCGGCGCAGTCCTCAAACGACAGCAGTCTGCGTCTGCCCCAACTCTGTTGAAACTACTCTGTCCGGCCCCTGGGTTTCCATGACGCTCTTCACTCCAGATACCCCGCACTGTGTCTCCAGCCGGGGCTTCAGGTCCTTCCTGCTGATGCTCAGTGCTCTATCTTTTCCTTAAATGTGAGGTTCACCTGCTTTTTCTTTTCCTCTTCTCTTCTGCTCTCTTTACTTCACACACTCTTTCTATGTTGATCATTTCACTTATCCTACAGCATTGTTCATCACTGCATGCAGCGTGCATGTTGGTTTCCCCACGTCCTGGGCTCAAATATTCAATGACAAACTCAACATTTCCACTTGGCTACCCATGAAATACTTCAGACCAATCTACTGAATGATCACAGATGATATTCTGACTGTTATCCCTGACTCCAGTCTTGCTGTGTTCTTTTCTTTGCACATAAGAATTCTCTTAAAAATTAGCAAATTCCTCCACACATTGTTCTCCTTAATATTTTTCATTTGCTTGTGGTCACCATTAAGATGCATTCCAACATGTTTTTATGCCTTTGGGGGAGTGTGTGAGTTGATGTTGGGTCATCTTGGATTTTTTTAGAAATCTGAACATATTATTTTAATATGAATTAAGTTATATTAACTGTACATTGTGCACACTATTAATACTTAGCAGAAAGCTAGGTTTTAAAAGGAGTCAATTTAAGTTTAAGTATAATTAGGTAAATAATAGACTAGGTATAAGATATGATTGGTTAAAAAAACTAAAACACTGTGACATGCACTGCACACTATGATATGCACCCGTCGTCCTGGGTACGGGACTGCCTCAGCAGAGCTGAGGCAGGAGGATCACCTGAGCCCGACTTTGAGGTCACCTTGGGCAACTTCATAAACAAACAACATTCTATGAAACTCAAACAGTAGATGAGAGAAGACATTCCAAATACTTCCTCAAGGCCTGGGCCCTTCCCTATGTCTCTCTAGTCCCCAGGACTTCCCTCCCTCTCAACTTTCAACACAGTATAATCCGTATTTCTACCTCTGGACTTTAACCTTAAGGGGGGCCAGATGGTGATCTGATGCCTGGCACACGCAGGCTGTAAAGAAGTATTTGCCGAGGAAACCGCTCACGCTAGTTGACTGTGTGAGATGTCACAGACAGGACCTTTCAGATCTCTGAGATATCAAACGGAGTGTTGATTTTTATAAAGTCAAGTATTCTGTTTTCCTATGAAACTGATCGCACAAGGAGGCATGTTGCTATATTTAAGATGAGGAAATTTAGAAGAATTGAACAGTTTTGTCCAACATGGTATAGATGTAGAAGATGGCAAAAGGATAGCTTCCTCTGTAATAAAAGAACTGTACCAAAAAAGGAACTTCCTTGAATGGAAAGCTCAGGATCGTTCTCATGTTATACTGATGAGTAAGTGATGGACAAACATTTTGAAAGTATGAAAATGCTGTAAAGTTTGAATGTTGAAAGACCCCCAAAACCCCATTCGTCAAGGACCAGAACCTACAAAACTGAGCCAAAATAAAACTTTCCTCTTCATAAGCCAATTGTCTAAGGTATTTGCTATAGTAACAGAAAGCTGACTAATGCAAATGCTTATTTTCCATAGGAATTTACATAGTACCTTTCTCATAATGGAAAGTAACATTTGGAGATGGCATTGAAAATGGCATTTGAAGGTTTGACATAATTCAAACTACTTTGGTTTGAATTTCTTTTCCTTTAATATGCTTCTGTGAAGATCACAGATAGGAAATTAGTTTGAATGCGCCTTTCTGCCTGGATATTGGCCTGTATGGAGGGTGGAGTAGGAAGTCCTGTGGCTCCTAGAATAGCCGGCATGGTTTGCCAAGGTGAGACAAGTTCTTCATTCGTCCATGCAGCTGATTAACCCAGACAGGCAGAGGAATTAAGTGGTTTCCTTCTCAATAAAAAGTTAAGAGTCCTAATGGGCGACTACCTCTTGTAGCTTTTTGCTGACAGCATTTTAGCTCTCTTTGAAAGAGAGTTTAAACCATTTAGCCTGTTTTGAGCTGCAACAGCAGAGTGTTGAGAATGAGTAATTTCTAAAGAACAGAAATTTATTTCTCGAGTTGGGGAGCCTGGGAAGTCCGAGGTCAAGATGCTGGTATCTTGTGAAGGGTTTCTTGCTACATCATCTCATGGCAGGAAGTAGGAGGGCCCAGGAGAGGACCAGTGCCCTCATCAAGCCCGTTTATCAGGGTCATCATCCCATTTCATTAGCAAGCTTTTCATCACTGTCACAAAGCACATGAGTAACAGCACGGAGGAGGAAAGGTTTATTTTGGTCACAGTCCATGGTTGGCTGGCTCCGTGGTTCACGCACAGAACATCATGGTGGGAAAAAGTGGCAGAAGCTGCTCACCTCGTGGCAGCCAAGAAGCAGAAGGAAACAGAGCCAGAAAGAAACAGGCCAGGACCAGACATAAGCCCCAAGTCACACCCCCGTGACCCACCCCTTCCTCTAGGCCCCCACCTCTCCGTCTCGTCCTCTCCAATCATGCCATTAAATTGGCAAATAACCACTAAACATAAAATCATTGTATAATAACTGTTAGATTTGTGTCACTGTGATTAAATACCTGTGATAAGTTAAAAGGAGGAAAGGTATTGTGGCACGGGGCTGCAGAGGTCTCACTCTGTGGTGGGCTGGCTGTCTTGCCGTCAGGCCCGCGGTGGGGCAGATCACAGCACGATGGAGCCAAGCTGCTCATCCCGGGTGGCCGGGAAGCAGAAAGGAAGGGGCTGGGGACAGAATATGCCCTTCAAGACCTTCAGAGACCTACTTCCTCCAGCCGGGCCCCCCTCCTCGGTCTTCATTGCTTCCCAGTACCCATGAAGCTGTGAATCTCTCAGTAGATTCATTCATGAGTGAGATTAGAGCCCCCATGAGCCCATCACCTCCCAAAGACCCCCCCACACACTCTGAACACTTTCTTTGGGAACTAAGCCTTCAACACATAAGGTTTTGGGGGATATTTCAGACCCAAAGCATAACTATAAACTTATAAGGAACAAAGACAACAGGAGTTCAATATATGCTTAAATAACAGCTGTACCATCTTGAGAAGAGGCAGCAAGACCAGAGGTGCTGGGGTGGGGTGGGCTGTATGCCATGGGTGGTCAGACCTGCTCAGGGCGACCCGAATGCAGCTAGGCCTCCCTCTCCAGACCTCTCCCCTCAGGTTGCCGCACCAGCTGCTGAGGGAAGTCCACAAAGACTGTGCAAAGACATAGCCGACATCACAGCTCAGAACTAGGCTCCACGGTGGGACAGCCCCATGATGGAGTATCGAGCATCTGCCAGAAAGCATGCTGGGAGAGAACAGCTGGGGTGTTGCTGAGTGAAAAACAAGAGTCCGTGAAAGCAGAGCTGCTGCATTAGGTCATCTTTGTTCAAGCATAATGTAATTTTGTATGTGTGAAAAGGTCTGCTCCGGAATGTTGACAGGTTGGCTTTGAGTGATGAGATTGCAGCCGATGTTGTTCTGTGGTCTGTTAATGCATGTGCACGTGTGTGTGTGCACGTATGTGTGCATACTGCCTTTTCCATGCAGGTATAGGGTATAGACCAAAAGCTCAGATTCTGGAATGAGAATATGTCCCTGGCCTTGCCACTTGTGTGACATCTGTGAGTTACTTAATTTCTCAAGAACTTCAGTCTTCCGAAGCTGTAGTAGCTATTGATAAGATTGTTCTGATGTACTCCATTTAAGTATTTAACACGGCGCCTGTGTCGTGAAAGGTACTTCAAAACATTTTTCCAAAAATGATTGATTACATTTCATGAAGGTAGAAATGCTCAGAAGGAAGGAACAAAGGACAAAGGAAAGAAAAGGGAAAGTTCACTCTGTAAATGCGGCCTTAAAATACAAGCCAGTAGCAGGGTCTGTGTGGTGAGGCACTGAGCCCCCAGCACCAGCCCAGACTTCCTAGCTCAGCAGATCAGCACTTGGAAAGAGTGACCCACAGAAGAGCTCCCCACCAGCCCCCATTCTCCCAGGGAATTCCCTCCCTTATACCCAAGGGGCTTTGCAGCTGAAAACGCCAACATGTGAGTACTGGATAAGAATGAGTTAAAACTACCACTGCAGGCTAAATCTTTCATGAGCCTTGGAAGAGGAGGTTCACAGACGGTCCTAACATCCTGAGAGGCTTCGGGTGGGTCTGTGCAGCTTGGGGAGCCTGACTCCAGCTTTTCTACCAGGAGCCTGCACCCCAAGACCCCCAACACTGCGCAGGACAGGCAGGCCCTTGATTAAAGGCTGCTGCGGTCAAAAAAGAGGCTGAGAATGAACCAGTTATTCATAAAGCAAAGGCACCCTGTGCCACAAAGCCTGTGGGGCCGCGGGGCCTGCCTGAGGAAGGGTTGCTCCCACTTCCCTTTCGGGGACGCGAGATGGACAGAAAGTCAACAGCACCTCGAGTCTCATCTGCTCTTTCCTTGAACGCAGATTATACTTAATTGTTGAATTAACCTTCCCTGAAAGGCTTCTTTTTTTTCTTTTCCCTAATCCACCCAAGTCAGCATTATAGTGGGTTCAGTTTTGAACAACAGAGCATTTCATGTTATTGGAAAACAACAGCATGGTAATTGTAATAATGTGTGATGTTCCCAGAATAATCAGTGTTGACAAAACGTATTAATAAACTGAATGGACTTTCAGGTGATCTGTTTTTTTTAAGTCTTCCATCATTATTTCTTATTATATTTTTAAAAGTTGGCAGATGGTAAGTGTACATATTTATGGGGTGCAGTCTGGGCTTTCAATACATGTATACAGTATGTGATCAGATGAAGGTAATAGGCATATCCATCACCTCAGACATACATCACTTTTCTTGTGTTGGGAGCATTCAAAATCTCTATTAGCTATTTTGAAATATTCTATTAATTGTTATCAACCGTAGTTATACTGCTGTATTATAAACATTAGAAATTATGCCTAGAATCCAGCCACACCCTGGTACCCACCGATGTTCCTCTCCCCGCCCCCCTCTGCCCATGCCATGATTGTGTTTATGACTGTAGAATATCTCAGTAACATTTTGGAGGTAATATGAGTTAACAAAGGTCCTGCATTCCATTGGAATTTCTGAGTTTGGTATTCCTCTTATTCTGATGTGCAAATTCAACTGAGGTTTTATTTTCTAACTGGTTGTTACTGAGATCACACTTGAAAGAAAAATTCTTGTCCTGGACCAATTATGGTATTACCAGGTGTTATGGTTTGTGTCTAGATGTCCCCCCAAAGCCTCATGTGGTAAGAGATAGCTGGATCTAGAGTGTGTGATTACTAAATTGATCCATTGATTGGTTTGGCATCGTTCTGCTGGGATCAAGAATGTGAGACTGAGATTGGGGGAGGGAGTGCGGGCCGCCCTGGGGGCAGGTAGCCTAGATAAAAGATACAGGAAGAAGCTAACTAGCTGCTTGTTTGCATTGCTTATTTGCATACATTCCTTGCATTTTCCTCACTTTACTTTGCAGCCGGCCGGCTGCCGGTCTGCCACGCTGCCCCGCCGCCTCGGACCCAGCGGACTATAGACTGAAACCTCTGCAGACTGTGAGCTAATAAACCTTTCTTCCCCTAACTTTGGGTGTGGAGTATTCTGTCCCAACAACGAGAGAAAAGTAACTAAAACACCAGGGAAAAACCAAAATAAACCATTTTGCTTCACTTGCTCTTAGTTGACTTACAGAAAATATCACCAATTTTGGAAGTCACATAGCTGAGCAATACAGTCACAGTCTCCCACGAGCCTCTGAGGGAAACCAAAAACTGCCCTCCAGCCAATGTTACTAGACTCCGTCCTGCAGGGAAAGTTACTTTTCCAGAATTCGCACTCCTACCTCTGTCCTCTGGGGCAGAGTAGCTTCTCACTATCTCCCCCATTCTCTGGGGAAAAGACACCTTTTTGTAATCTAATAACTAACTTCAGAATCAACTTTTCTTGGGAAAAAGAACTGGAGAGACATGAGTCAAAAGACTTTCTCATGAGTAACTTATTCTTTAGATTTGTAGACCCCAAAACCCCTTGTTGCTGGACATGGTAGCGCACGCCTGTGATCCCAGCACTCCAGAGGCTGAGGCAGGAGGATGGCCATGAGTTCAAGGCCAGCCCGAACTAGAGAGCAAGACCCTGTCTCGAACAACCTCTCATAACCTGCAGCCAACAGTAGCTGTGCGTTGGCACAACAGACCACCCACAGTCTGCAGCTGCGCGGGATCTGAGTCCACCCCGTCGCCCGCTGTCCGGGATGCCTCCCACAGTGCTCTGCATCAGCCGTGCACAAGCCCTGAACAGGGTGGTCTTTGTTGATGATGGCCTCCATCTTCCTTGATTTGCTTGCTTTTCAGATAAATCTGTTTCCTGCTCCAGTGACTTGTCCTGCAGTCGTTGGCTTTCCGAACTTGGGTTCACAGTTAAAACAGCTCAGAGGTTTCTAGATGTTCAGCAGGCAGTCAGTGACCCCCTACGAAGTCATTGAAGAAGTTGTGGTCTTGAGTCCTGATGGCTCAGAAGAGCGGTGAGCTACGTTGAATTTTCAGTAATGTAGTTTCCAAAATGAACCAGCAGACCCTTCCAGCACCTGACTTAGTCCCTAAGCGTGGCCAGAAGTCACACCCTGGTTATTCTTACCCTCTTAGCTGCCTTGAGCCCTGGCTCTGCAGGAGACTGACGTGGACCCAAACTCGCGCTTGCTGCCTCAAGAACCCCGGAGAGTCTCCCTGGTACAAACTCCTGTCTGCATTTAAGCTGCATCACATATTCTACAGTTTAGCCAGACGCTGCTTTGTTTGTCCTGGCGTTGTCCCCATTTGTGTCTCCAGTTCCCAGGAACAGAGGCCAAGTCTTCCTGGATCACCTCTACCCTATCACTAGGAAACCAAGGCCACCTAAGTGTCTGCCAGTGAGGCTCCCCTGAAAGGTACATCATCAGATTAAACTGCGAATTAGCTGGTTGCCTTGGCACACGCCTGTCATCCTAGCTACGTGGGAAGCTGAGGCAGGAGAAGACTCCTGCCTGTGAGTTTGAGACCAGCCTGGGCAACATACCAAAACCTTATCACAAAACAAACAAACAAAAACAAGGGAAATGGGGTAGGGGGAAGGAATGGAGGGACAAGAAAGAAAGAAGAGAGAATAGAAGGAAAAAAATGGAAACAAAACTTTTGTAAACAAGCAAGGGAAGAGGGGTTGAAGGAGGGGAGGGGAATGGGGGAGAAAAGTAGAAGCAAGATATATCAAGTAGAGGTACAAATTCCCTATGATAAATGTTATGTACCACTAAAATAAAAAAATATTTTAAAATGACTACACATTAGGTGGAGGCAAATGAAATGTATCTCCCAATTTCCCATACTGTCATAAAGAATGATTGTGTTATGTCCGGAGGTGGACTGTGACCTGCTGTCCTGCTAGAAAATATAATTCCCGGCGATCGTAAACCCAGCTACAGTAAAGAATTAAAGAAACCGAGTTTAAATTAAGAGAAGACAATTTATTTAGAGGACAATTTATTTAAAAGTGGTGAAGGGGGGGGGAAGAGACGATAGATAGCTACTCGACGAGTAGGAAGCATTCGAAAGTGAAATACTCGTGGGCCTTTAGTTGTAGCCCCTTTTTATTGAGGTTTTTCCCTTGGGTCAGCCCTTGGAATCTGATTGGCTCCTGGGCTTGTGCGTCACTTCTGCCTTGATTTCCCTCAGTTCTGTGACCTTTGTCTTTTGGCTGAGGGCAAATTTATGGGTGGGTGCCTTAGGGCTAGTTAAAGAGTCAAAAGGGAGAGTTTGTTTTCTGTATGTTAATCAGATCACCTGGGGCCTTCCAAAAATTAATCTCTTTGCCTTTATCTCCTTAACTGTTGGAATGTAGCTGCTTTTATGTTTAAAGTCTGAGGCGGCCTTTACCCTATCTTTTCCCTACCTACGGGGACCCCTGTCCCTACAATTGGGGTGAGCATTTTCTCTAATCCCCAAACATTCCCTGCCCAAATATAAGCTGATACCATTATTTGTACCATAGCAGGTAAAATATGTGTGCATTTCATTAACTGGGAAGTATATTCATTCTGAATTTGTTGTGAGGCTTGAAAAAAGTCCAGAAAATCTCAGAGCTTTAAGGAACAAAGAAGAGCTGGTCCAGTGCTTCCTGAATTGCATCATCACAAGAAATAGGTATACCAGCTGCTGTTCAACAAGGAGGTTTTGAGGAACTTATAGATGAGTCTTACATTCCAAGAAGCACCTAGGATGTGAATAGATGCGATATCATAGTGCTCCAATTAAAAAGCAAAAGCTCTGTAGGATCTTCCCAGGACCAGTGTGGGCTGCTGAGTCCCTGCTGGCCAGCAGTGCGGCGGGCAGAGGAGGAGATCCCCAGCACTCTGACAGGGGCACCCCCACTGTGCACTTTATGGGCGGCGAACTTCCATCTGGATAAGCCTTGGGAAGAGTGACCCCTGCCCCTTGTCCCCTTGGTCTTCCTTTCCTCAGTAACTTGAAGAGAAGGAACTGTTGGCAGAACGCATTGAATTCCTTGCTACCGAAATTCCATAAATATCACTGACTTGGCTTTCCAGTTGGATTTCCAGGCGACAGTGATTTTTGCTCTTCTAAACTGAGAGGGAGCTTCTCTGATAGTAACCTTCTCTTCTTGAATGGTGCACTTCTTTGTCCTGGGTTCAGCTTTAAATTCTCACTATGCCTGTGCCTCCATGGCGGCCACCCAACTCCACCTCACTTGCCCTTCAGGAGAGCCCAAGAATGTCACACCCATTTCTGCATCCCAGGAAAGAATTGCATACAGTCTGGTCACCTCCCTGCCTCATTTGGTTGACTGTCTTTAACTGCCTTCCCCTCCCCTGCCCCGCTCAGCTCGCTCTTCCCTCTGCTGCTCCATAGAGGCGCCGGCGGCCCCTGGCCTGTGTGCTGCGTGCGGCTGCCCGGCATGCGCCGCACAGGCCTCCTTTCCTTGTCCTTCCTGTTTCACAATCTGTTCAGTTGCTCGGATAAAATTGCCTGGGAAGCCTTCTATGTCACATTTATGTTGATTCTTTGCTGGGGAACCAGCTTTTAAGGGGCTCCAGAGAGAAAGAGTAGAAACCCAAACTCTGTAATAATGAAAATCACCTGTAATCACCAGGCAGCGATATACATTCCACAGTCAACTTGCTATAAAATCTCCAAGTTCGGGGGCACTAATAAGATTTACCAAAAGTTCTTCTACTTATGAAAAGACTCACTAAGAAAATAAATAAAAACTATCTTCAGTTCACAGGCAATGTAAGTGTAGTGAATAATGATAGCTGCAACTAAGTTTGTATTATTCTACAACTTTACCTGTATTCTTACTTAATCTTCAAGCATCTCTAAGAAGTAGATGCTGTTATTATGTTTGTTAGACATTATTACATTTGTAGATATTTATTATTTTGTTACAGATGAGGAACCTGAGGTGAAATTACATGCCCAAGGTCCAGTGATTAGAGATTAGCAAATGACCAAAGTTATCTTTTGTGCTGATTTTTGGTAGATTGCCCCAGACAGGTGATTTTGGTCAGTATTGTTGGGTTTTGAAAATTATGTGTTTAGCAAAGATCTTGAAAAATGAGAAAAACATCCACGCTCTTCTACTTAGCAACCTTCAAACTATATTGAAAATATTTAATAAATGTGCTTATGGCCCTACTGTCCATAACTAATGATTTTATAGTATCTGTTTTGAAATTTGGCAAAGTTGTTGGCACTCGGCTCACAGTTGAACTTCGTGAGAGCAACGTGCCGGGTCCTGGGTGAGGCTGTATAATCTGAGGAAATAACGCAGCCTCAGGTTACCAGTCTGGCTGCAAAACCTTCAGCAAGCTCCTTATTCATTAATAAATTCGTTCATTCATTCATCTTTTTAACAGATATTTTATAGGGCTCTTTCAGCGGGCCAGGTGGAAATGGCTCAATGAGAATTGGATTTTTTGAAGATTGTCTTGGCTGTGTGTTGAGAATGCAGTAGAGGGGAGGTGAGGTGGGGGAATCAGCTGTCGAGGTGCCCCCAGGTAAAAGTAAAAGTGGCTCGGACCTCTGCATACTGAAAGAAATAAACATAATCAAAGGCTATTTTAGAGATAGAACAGAACTTGACTGCATGTGGGCTGTTAGATGGGGCTGAGGGAAAGAGACAAAGTTAAGATGGTCCCCAGGGCTTGCTGTGAACAACTGAATAGAAGATGCCATCACTTACAGAGGTGAGAAATCTAACAGGAGAAATAGACTTGGAATTTGGGGAAAATAAAGAGCCATTTGGGGCATTGTAAGCTCTGTTTTGTGCTGATTGTATACACAACAGAAAACTTACTTTAGGTCTGAAACTCAAACAGGAGTCATGCTTACAAATACGGTTTTGGAAGTCACAAGGCTGGATAAGATTCTTACAGAAGTGAGCATAGGTATAGAGCAAGACTCGGGAGCAAGCCCAAGGGCTTTGCGGGCTTTCAAGGTTTTGTACAAATGGAGAAGCTAGAAAAATACACTGGGAAGGAGGAATGAGTGAAGGAACAAGTCAAGTAGAAACAGAAACAGGTTTTGTCTAATCTAACTGAGAAGTAGTCAGCTGAGAACAGAGACGAACTGTTGGCTTTGGCAGCAGAGTTCGCTGGTGAACTGAGCGAGAGTGACGTCAGCCACACTGAGATGGGCTGAAAAGTGAGCAGTTAGGTGAAGGAGTAGAGACAGGTACAGATAACACATCCTAATTCTTTTGCTATGAAGTGAAACAAAGAAATGAGAAGGTGGCTGTAGGCAGACTAGAAATCAAACTGATTAGAAAAACTAAGGGTATTGTATGGCAGTGTTAGTGTTATTAGGGATTTCAGATGATAATTTTAAATTAGAATGAATCACCATGATTACAGTGTTCCTTTAGTAGTCTTTAACTGTGAAAGAAGAGGGAAGGCAAAAGGTTAGATTCATCAGAATATCATATTTTACTAGGAGAATGTTACAGAGAGAGAATTAGCATGAAATATAAGCTGGATAAAGAATTTTATGATACAAAGAAATGATAAATGCTAAGGAGAAGAATCTGTTACTTATCCTAATTTGATCATTACATGCTATACAATGCGTGGAATTGTTATATGTGTACAATAAATGTGTATATTTATCATGTGTCATTTAAAAAAGAAATGTCTACAAGTACAAAGCCTTGAGTTTGATCCCCAGCACCCCCAAAAACAAAACAAAAAAACAAAAAAGAAATGTCTGAGAGATAATAAAGAAAAATTAGTTTAACATTGTGAAACGTTTTTTAGAACACTTTCATAAAATTGTGATATTTTAAATGAGAATGATAAACACCTACTACCGTAATGAAACATTTTAGATTTTTTTATGGATAATAGAGCAAGTCTGATTGAGTTTGCTGGCCTTTTGTAAAAAGTGATTGGATTAAAAATTGACAAAAATATTCCAGTGTTGCCTGAGTCTTGCAGATATCTATCGCAAAGCTGAATTGTGGCTATTACACTGAACTCCTGCAATGCAAAATATTACAAATAACCTTTTTAAATATTAAGTGTGTGAGAGTGAAAAGGTGGTAAAGTCAATGATTTGAAAATGTTGTTGAGGTCAAAGTGGGAACCAAAAGCCAGTGAGCTAGAAGAAGAGGAAACAGAGGTCAGAAGCTATGAGCCTTAAAATCAGCATTTCAAAGTGTACAGTTACTGGTAACAGCCAAGTCTAGGATACTGTGAGAATAATTTGCTAAAGAGAGAAGGAGAAAGTGATCAATGGAGGTGTGAGGTCAAGGAAAATGATCCTCAGGGTAAGCAAAGAATGGAAGGGAGGAATGAAAAGCACTAGAAAGGGTGACTCTGTGTAAGTGCATATTGGCCATACAACACAATAGCAATAATGTCTTTGCAGATTTAAAGTATATGTAAAGTTAAATGAGAAAAATAGCACAAAAAGCTCGCAAGAGTAAGTGAAATTGGAATGTGTCAGTTCTTTGCACTGTCCAGGATGCTACAGAAGTCCTAATTTAAGGTTGTTTCTAGTAATTCAGAAAAACAGGCAGGAACTTCATGGTAACCATTAAAAAAGTGGATTAGGTAAATTGAAAAACAATTCCGAGATGATATTTTAAACCCAAATATATTAGCAATTATACTAAATGTAAATTACCTAAATTCTGCAACTAAAAGACAGAAGTTTTCAGTCTGGGCTAAAATATCGGGCCATGGCAAGTTTGACAGTAAACAAAGGAATGAAAATTTCTTCTCTGTTATATTACCCAAAGGAAAATTGATATAGCTATACTAATAACAAAAGTCTTTCATGCAGGAAGAATTACCAGAGATAAAGATAGCTGTTTCATAATGATTAGAAAATTAATAGAACAGGAAGTTGTAACTGTTCTGATCTTTTGGGGAGCCAAAAACAGTGCAAACTATGAAAACCAAAACCTGGCAGAGTGAAAGGAAAAACATTTCTATTCACAGAGATTTGAACACTAAGAAAGTAACACAACACAGCACATGAGAAAAATGAATAGAGATAGGAGGGTAACTAATAATCGTGACCTAAGTAACATATAGAACATGGTAACTAACTTTCCAAGTGGGATGTTGGCTAAACAGACTACATGCTGGTCCATAAAGCAAAACTCAACACATTTCCGAGAATTTAAATTTTGCAGCGTATGATCTCTGACTAAAGTGAAATGAAGCTAGAAATCAATATCAAAAAGATAACTAGAAAACCTCTAAGTGAATGGAAATGAAGTATTTTGTTACTTATTTTTAATAAACTAGGTCAACAGAGAAATCACAATGGAAATAAAGAATTTAAAACCCTTTCATAATACAAAATACCAAATTTGTAGGATGCAGGTGAAGTAGTGATAAGAGGGAAAATATAGTCTAAATGCATATGTTAGAAAAGAAGAAAATATGATAATCAGTCATGTGTGTGTCCTTTTCAAGAAAATTTCAACCTTGAGAAAGCAGAAAAGACAAAATATTAAACACAAGAGCAAAAGTTAATGAAATAAAAACAAACAGAAAAATTCATCAGAGGCAAAAGTTGATTTTTGAAGAGTAATAATTTCATAGCCCACAGGGGAGACTAGGTCAAGAGAAAAGGAGGAAAGACAAAACTTGGCAATGTGAGGAATAAAAAAAAGAACATCATGCAGAGACATTAGATATTTAAAACACAGTAAGATATTATGAACAAGTTTGTGCCCCCCAAAAAGGTGAAACTTTAGATGAAACAGACAAATACCATGGAAATTACTTAACCAACTGACCTGCAAAGGAGCAGTGTTCTCGTGGACTGCTCGTGGGAATCAGAGGGTGCCACACGTGAGACAGCTGGCATTGAGCTTGGCATACATTCAACTCCTGGTAGATAGATGACTGTTATTATTGGAATCATTAATGAATGGTTGAAAGAGGCCCCAGGAATCCCCGTGAAACAATAATCAGTAGTGTAACTCGGGCTCCTGGCATCTTTTTGTGAGTTCCAAGGGAAGTAGCAGCCCTCCTGTGCAATGCAGAGGCTGAAGCACAGCCCCTTGGGTTAGCACTGACCCACCATGGCAAACAGCCATATGGGTGGTCGAGGTGTTAACATGTTCTCTGTCCACTACGAATGTGACAGGATTACATGAAAATGTATATGAAAAATATACCAGCCACTGCCTGGTAATGAATGGAGTGAGTATGTAGAAAAGATATGAACAGCATTAATGTTACGGTTTTGACATGAACATCTATCAATTTGTTCCTATCGTATCCTTATAAATTAATACACAGTGGCCGTCATTCTTGGCTTAGCCGGACATTAATTCTTGTGATGTTTCAAAAGGCGGTAAGAAGTATGAAATCTGGAAAAGACCAGTGTCTTTAGTATACAAAAACATTTCTCAATTACAATTATTTTTCAATTACAAAAATATAAACAATCAAATTTATAAAATAGAGTCAGGGCATGAAGAGGAAATGCACAGAAAAAAAAGTCAACATAAAAAGCATAGAAAACAAGGTTCTCAGTGGCACTCATGTTTAAAGAAATACAAATGAAAACAAGTAGATACAATTTTCTCACCCGTCAGATTTTCATTTACATACTTTTGGGTGACTTACCCTGTCTACACTTTTGTTTCCTCATTTATGAAACAGAAAATGGTGTGTGTGCGCACACGCATGCTCACGCTTGTAGTTTGTGTAAAGAAACAATGTCTTTCTTCTTCAAGAATCTTTCCGATATTTTTAAGAATTGCAGATGGCCTAGAGACAGGCAATGGAAAATAGTTGACTGTCGTGGCCTACCTGAGTATGCTAATGAGTGAACGTGTGGTCTGGTAGAAGCTGGAGACGCCTGTGCCTAAACCAGTCTAAGGACACCTAAAGGACTCTTGGATCTGCTAGGCCTCCTTGGAATTCTGGTTCCCACGGAGCTTGAGGAGCAGATTTTAGCAAAATTGCCTTGTTTGTTATGTTCAGCACATCCAAATAATCATACTGTCAAGTAGGATCTTGCCTACAAGCCTCCCTCCAATGACACTCATTTGTCAGCCGGGGATGACAATTGGTATTAAGCAAAGAACAATGTGTTCAGACATTTGGCTAGTTTAATTATTAGATATTTCAGTTGAATAGGAATTTGGAGACTTTCTAAGATCTTCTACCTCCTGCAGACTCTAAAAAAATGATCAGTAGAGTTGTTTCAGTATGGCAAATAACTAACCTCAGAATTTTCTACCTTTCAGAGTTACGGTATTTGTCAGCTTTCTGTTACTATACCAAAATACCTGATCAACTAAAAAGAAGAGTGCTTTATTTTGGCTCATGATCCTGCCACCACAGGACAGGAAGCAGAGAGAGAGAAAGAGGAGAAGCCAGAGTCCCAGAATCCCCTTCAAGGGTACACCCTCACTGATCTATCTTTAGGCCTTGCCCCTTTTTTTGGTTTGGTTTGGTTTTGTTTTTTGAGACAGGGGCTCTCTCTGGCCTTGAACTCACTGTAGCTCAGGTTGACCTTGAACTCACAGCAGTCCTCCTGCCTCAGCCTGCCAAGTGCTAGGATTACAGTGGTACACCACCATTCCTGGCAAGACCCTGCCTCTTACACCCCTCACCCAATAATGCCAAGGGCTGGAGCCCAAACCTTTAACACATGGGCTTTTTGGAGGACACTCATCCAAACAAAAGCAGCTATGTCTGAGGCTTAGTCTTCTGTGATATCCCTTGCTGGCGTCACCGAGTACTGGGGAGCCTGACCAATAGCTTCAGAAGGAAACCAAACCCTCTATAGAATAATCTAGTGAGAGTCGGCGCTGTGTGAAATATGCAGTAATTCCTGGCTCAGTCTAAAGCAGTGCCTTCAGATCCCCAAGACCAAATCAGTTATTAAATATCACTGCCGACCCTGTTCCTCTGAATCTGTGCCCTGCCTAACAATCCCTTTGTAATTAGATCTTTTGTAGCTGCCCCACTTCCGTTCCCAGACTGAGTCTTCCCCTGTCTTTCATTAAGCTGAGACAGAGCTCAGCACAAGGCCCGAGGTGCTCCAGAGAGATGGCGTTGACCTTCAGGATGAGGAGGGAAAGTTGTTTTAACTAACTCTCATCCTCTGTCTTCACCAGCAAGCCCTTCGTGCCCTCTGCCTCCCCCCTCACCTTGAACATTCCTTTGTTTTCCTGGGTTACATTTTCCTCCATTCTTAAGGCAGAGATTTCCCATTTCCTGCGCCTTCAGCACAGAAAGCCCCTCACCTTCCTTGCATGCTCACTCCAGCCTTTAAAGAGCCCCATATCTTTGAATGGGAAAGAAAGAAACTCCACAAGCTTCCTTTACCGAAACTAAAATGGAGGCCATCAAAATGACTTACAGAGCTTCAACTCAATTCTGAGGTCATCACATTTACTTTTAAGTGTTTCACTAGTCATTAGCTGCCCAGCCTGTGTTGTTCCAGCACAGCTGCTGAAGGAGCTAAATACAATAAATCATTAACGACACTAAAGGAAAAATGTTTGGAGAAACCAGCAGGGGCAGAAAATTAAACCAAATAGTAGGAGAAACCCGCCATATAAATAATCTAAAGAGCAAAATACAAGATACATAACAAAACAGGGAAATAGATGTTTTGCAAATGGAAAGGAGACCAAGAGATGGAGGAATGGAGAAGGGGCGGGAGGGGAGAAGGAAGTAAGAACTAAGACGGACTGTGCATTTGTTCCAACTTCCCCCCGAAGATCATAATCATTATGTACTGAAAACATATATTAATAGAAATTTTTAAAAAGAGTCACACAGAAGAAAACTTCTTATCTAATAGCCGTGAACAAAACAGAGAAAGCTGCAATGCGGCTAACTTTCAGCCGGCCTCTATTCGATGAACTCTGCCAAAGCACAGCTGATCCTCCCCCCAACCGTGACACCAACAGCAATGATCATAGCCAGTATTTACTGAGTATTAGCGTCTACATTTTCCCTTTTTTGATTTTCAGCTTTAAGAAAACTGTTCTATTATTGCTTCCTTTTTGTGGATAAGGATCTGCGAGATCGAGTAGTTACCTAAAACAAGGTAGTAAGAGGTAGCCGCGAAACTTGACTAAACGGCTCTCCATTTCATCAGAACCTGTTGCTCGGTCGAATGGTTCCATCACATGATCCTCCATCCAGGTGCTGGGAGGCACAGGAAGAAGGATTTCTTGATACGCTTGGTGTTTGGTCTTGTGTAGAAAGATTTATGTCAATCAGAGAAGTCACAAGTCAGTACAACACATTTCCACAGCCACACGGGGAAGGGAAAGATAGTCAACGGATTGTCTCTGATAGTTCTGACAGTTATCAGATAAAAAATGCTGTCTTCGGAGATTCTGCAAAATTCTTATAAGTAAAACCTTGACAAGCTTCCCTCCTGTTAGAGCTGTAGCCTTCCAGCTCATTATAATCATTCATTTCCCTAACAGGACCGTGCTTCTGCCCGCGCACCCACAGTGACTGGCAAGCGACCACAAAACAAGTGATACATGGCAGCCTGTTGTTTCTCAAACAGGGTTCCCTGGAACACAAAGGTTCTCCAGCACACGCCAGGCCCCCGGAGGGGTTTCAGATGACTGACAAGTCTCTGTTTTCAATGATAAGCGTAAGACACATGAATAACCATGACACGAGGAAGGAAGAAATTCTGTTCTTCACAGTCCTCAAACGGTCATGGATTCTGAATTGTCATTTGCCTCATGACACAATGCAGGATCCAGAGCTGTCTGACCTTCGGGGCAAACAGATCCCCAGCCTGAGGCGGCTTCAGGCTCCCCCTTGAACTGGTATTTGCGGCAAGCTGCCCAGTAGGACCCCCATAGTAGGCACCAGTCCAGAACCTCATGATGCCCTCCGTCCGCCCTCACCAGAGCCGGCCATGAGGCCTGTCGCGGTCCCTGAGGTCCCCACCTGACCTCCGCCGGCATCTAGGGGTGCTGCTCGGTCAGGCAGCTCCAGAGCCTCACGCAGCCTGATCGGTCCACTTCCCCACATGCTCACGTCTCAGGGCCGTGTCTTTACTAACAGGATTCCATGATTTAAAAATGTTTGACTTCTCCAGACAGCTCTCAAAAGGAATTCCTCAGACGTTGGCTTCTTACACTAAATGTTTCTCGTGATTAATTTTCTCTCTCGTGTTCATCTCTTTTTATTTTTCAACTTCCCATGCTTTTAGTTGGATCGGGAAAACTCGGTTCAGCGGTAGCGTGTCCCGAGCACCTCTCTGTAGTACCTCGTAGGTGTGTCTGTCACTTACCAAGGAAAACCGTCATCATTCCCTCTAAAAAGAGTGTATTCTCAGCCGTCCATCTGCAAGATGCCACCATGAGGAGGTGGAGAATCCGCAGGGTGCAGGAAGGGAATGCGGCAAGTACTTCACGCCACGAATCCTGCAGCTTTGAATCTGAAGGGCTTCTGGCATTAGATCTGTATTCTTTCAGATCCCTTATTCTTCTGACAGGTACTTCTTTGGAGCATAATGGACATGCCTAGTTATTTCCTCACTAATGGACTTTCTCACAATGCTAGTTTCTCTTTTATCCTGAACATGAGTTGTACCAGTCTGTGTCCAGCCAGGAGACAGAAACCACATGGCAACTTGAACTAAAGGAAACTGAATAAAAAGAGGACTTATCTCGGATTCAGAAGTGACTGTGAGGTATAGGAAAAGTCTTCTGTTACCCAAGGCGGGAACCCAGACACACTGCAGAGGGGCAGCTTCAGGCTAACAGCACTGGAGCTGGCTGGTTGTCCAGGCTGGAGCTGTCTGAGCAGACAGCCAGGCAGGTGGAAAGCAGCTCTCCAGAGTGGAGGAGATCCACAGCTGGCAGGCAGACACGTGGTGTGCGGAGGGCATAGGGCTTGGTGGGAACCCTCTTCTGAGGAGAGTTGCCAGGAAAAATACACGATGGTCTGGGGATAGAACGTTGTGTGGGATGGACTTACACCAAAAGATATACTATTGTTTATCTGAAATTCAGATTTAACTGCGAGTCTAGTTTTTTGCTGAGTCTAACAGCCCTACTAACTCGATGCAGGCAGAGCACAGGTGAGCCGTGGCAGGTGGCCAGGCATTCAAGGAAACAGAGGGAATAGGTGCGGCAGCAGACAGAAGCCTTGGCATGCATGGTGTCCATGTGGAAGGGCCACAGAGGTTTACCACAGGCCAGTCCAGGGCGGCAGGCATGTGTGTGTGGCTAGCACCAAGCACCGGTGGACATCTTCACACTCACACCGCTGACCTCTGTCTACCAGCTGGGAGGAGCAGGAGAGCGCTCCCTTCTGCATCGTCCCTCGACTAAGACACTCTTCTAACAAGGATCAACCTTGTGCTCACAAAGGAGAAATTCTTACAAGGTTTCCTCTATTATCACAGAGCAGGTATTCAAGGTGCGTTTGAGATGAGAGGCAATAAATTGCTAACTAACACATGAAAACTTATTCTTTCCCCTACCGACTACAGAGAGGGTTTCTTCGCCCATTTTATAAAGTCCCTTTGATGTAAAATATAAATCAACCCACCATAATCATGCACAATTTCTACAGGAAGAAAAAAGACATGTCATACTATCTCCGATACTTGTACAGGATCATGGAATTTGGTAACTCCTTGTTGTTTTTCTTCTTCAGTCATTTAAAGGAAAAAAAAAAAGTGGAGAGAAATAAGTTTGAGAGAATTTCCTGGAGTCGCATCTCATAACACTCTTGCACATGCTTTCTGTTCCATTGTTAATTGTGAGAAGAGAGGAATCTTATCTGTTGCTTGTCTCTGAAAAGAACAATAATAACAACTTCTCAGTATTCTTTCTAGTTTTAAAGTGGAGTATTAAAGTCGTCAGCTTGAATATTCACTTGGTTGTGAGTCAGGTTCTTGATGGCTTTCAAGCTAGAGCGTAGTTTGGAAGTGGGGTTATGTTTTTCTAATAAAGGATTATAAATGGAAGAATTGTGACATTGAAAAGGAATCACCACTTGACCACTTGAACATATGTACAGTCAGCTTAGTCAAATCTTTCCCCTTCCCCTACCCAGGGGAAACCCATATTTTTAGAAGATTATGATTTTTCCCCACCCAGGATATTGTGTCTTTGAAATAGACCAGTTTTTTTTTTTTAAACTCTTTTCAGAAATTCTGTTTTGTGTTAGAACAAAAGGTTTCCCATAGAACAAAATGTTTCTCATGATGCAAACCTCCCTTTGGATGTCTTTGTAGTACTTAAATTTTATTGACCTCTAATTATAAGGTTTGTAAGTTAGGTTTTCTTTTGCATGTTGTTTTTGTTTTCCCGAAAGCAAAAGTAATTTCTGCCAGAGACTGGGGAGAAACTGCTCATATTCTTAACTGGACAGACTTTGATATTTAAAAAGTTACATAAAGGGCTGGGCATGTAGCTCAGTCATAGAGCATCTGCCCTGGGTTCATTCTCCAGCACGGCCATACATAAAACTTCAGGACAAAGCCCATATACTTTTTCAGGATAAGCCCATATACTTTTTGCAGCTTCAGGGAGCACTTGTTCAAATTAGACCCCTCTGAGGCATTTATTTTAACCCAGTGTGTTAGTCTGTTCAGGCTGCTATAACAAAATATGGGCAGCTTAGAAATAAGACAAATTTATTGTCATAGTTCAGGATGGGAAGTCAACGATCAAGGTGCTATCAGATTTGGTGCACCCACTGCCTGGTTCACGGATGGCGCCTCCTTGCCATGCCCTCACGTGTTGGGGGCGGTGTTTGGGCCTCTTTTATAAGGATACAAATCTCATTCACAAAGGGTCACATTCAGATCAGAGCCCCCGACACAGTCCCTTATGTGCATGTTAGAGAAATATACACTCTGAATGTCATGATTATGAAGAACAGAAGCTTGGACTGAGTACTTTGCTCCATGCAAATCAGTCTGCAAGGATGCAGCAGAAGTTTTCCAGAGGATTTCTTCCCATTCTCTGCACTGGTGGCCCTAAAGGGAGCTGGATTAAAATATTGCTCCAAGTAGTGTGTTGTTTACAATGTGCCCTCTGGGGTGTGTGTGACAAGGACCTGTTAGCGAATGGCAAGGAGTGTGGTGGCTCCTACTCCAGCTTCCTCTGTAATCAAGGCCTGAACCTGCTTCCTTTGCGTCTCCATTAGCTTTCTAACACAGACTCACACATTCTCTTCCTTTCTCCAGAATCCCAAGGCTCTTACTCTTCTGGCTTTCATTTCCTTTCCACCACTGGAAACACTTTTAAATCTCTGAGTTTCTCATATTGAATGAAAACTCGAGGGCCTTCACAGGTCTACACACCGGATTTTCTGCTGGGTATGCTGCACCAACATTAATCACAAAGAATTTAATTTTAAAACGTGAACGTTTTCTCCTGGTTATATAACATGATTGATTTCCCCTGTGAGTACGAAGGGACTTGTTTGATTTCTTGGTAGCTTTTGAAGGAAGAACTTGTCTAAAGATGATCCATTCGTTCCTTCACTCAGCAGATACGTATCAAACACCGATGGCTGTGGCTAAGTCAGAACTCTGTTGCTGCCTCCTGGAGCTTGTAAGCCTACAGGGAAGACAGACACTTCCCTGAACAAGAAAAGACTCTTGAGAGGGTGCTCACAAAGGGTGACTGCACAGGGTTCACATTTCCGAGCACTTCCCTCCTGTGAGTGCCTCCATCTACTGACGTATGCAGAACCCACCTCCATCCAGCAAGCCCCCTCTTAGTTCATCGCCGTTTTGCAGAGGAGAAACCTGAGGCACAGGAAGCTGAATGACATGTTCAGGGGCTTCAGCTGCTGAGTGGTAGAAGCAGGATTTGAACGAGGGAGTCTGATTTCACGGCCCTCAAGTCTACACTGGGGACTAAGTAAAGATGTATTCCATAGAATTTTTCTTCCGGAGCCTTCTTCTCACCCCCTCCCTCCCCTTCTATTGTCTCCATTCTCATCCGGCTAGATACATTGGTGAAATTGAGAGCAGAAAAAAGAAGCAAGCAGAGGAGGGATCGGGGGATCCCTGGTGCCAGCACATCTAGAGAGGTGAACCTTGGCCACTCTGTGCTGCCAAGAATCAGGAAGACCTCAGAGGACCAGAGATTTCCCAGCAGGTGCCTCTGAGCTGCTAGGCTGGACCACCCAAACCTTGTGTCCCCCCGCCGTTTGCTCCATCGTCTGCCTCCCAGTGACTGGGCGTGGCTGCTCTTCACCTGATGTCCTTGTCTCGTGTCCTTTTGTCCACTGCTTCCTCAGAAAGAACTTCCACGTCCCTTGTGTATGTGTTACTACCTGTCCTTGTACAGGAGCAGTGATATGACGGCCGTTGAGCAAGCCGATAAGATGTTGGGCTCCTGAAGTCTTAAGAACTGCTCGCACGAACTTTGGTTTGTTAGAGCTGTGCAGTCTCCCAGCACTGAATACACAGCGGCTCCGTGGGGTATTGGAAAGAAACTTCCTTCCTTCCCCCTCTGAGATCTGTGATACACTGATACAGAAACGAATACCATCTCATTTGCAATGGAAGACAACACTGTACTTTTTTCTGGAAGAAGAATAAATGTTGAAGCTATTACTTCTCAAAGGAAGGAACAATTGATGTGTCAACACTGGGGAGTTTTGTTTAAGTCATGTGACTAAAGTTTTGTCTAGGTGCCTAATTTTTCCTTCTTTTGTGAAATTCGGCTTGGAATGAAACCGTCTTTAGTTTAATTTCACTGTGCCTCCCACATAAGAGGATTGTTCTGATTTATTTCTTTCACAGTGCTGAGTCCTTTACTGCTTCAGTATGTTAACTGATCGCACCAGAGGGAACACTGACATCCTTCAGTCATTTGTTCATTCAGGCTTTCCTTTCACATTAATCGGGCTCCTAACGCGGCGAGCATCGTACTACTTCCTGGAGTTTATGAAGAAATTTCAGCATCTTGAGGAGCCCTCTTGGTCCTTCCCGCTCCTCTCCCCATTTCCTACCTCCCTTCCTCCTCTCCTCCTTTCTTGTTTTTCCTTCAAAAAAAAAAAAAGAAGAAGAATATTAAATATGGGTCACATTAGAAATCAGTCTCTTCTAGTAGACTGAAGAATCATCATTTGTCAGAGTAACCCCGATAGATGTCAGATCAATTCAGTCCTGCACAGTGCTTGACAGGAGACTTGGGCTCCTGAATTCGCAGTAGGAACCCAGTTCTCAGCTGACTTCACTGCTGTGGGCATCAGGCAAGTCGTCCCTGTACCCTGAGACTCAGTCTCTTGTACCTGTGATGGACGTAAAGCCAGAGAATAAGGGAATTCTCCGTGACCCCTTGACATTCTTGTTATGTTTAAAGTACTACACAAATTTAGGGATGTATTGTTCTTTATCATTTCACAATTATTCTTCCTTTTAGTGAACGTGGTTGAACAAGCCCTTTAAAAAAAAAACTTAAGGTCTGATTTTTTCCCCTTTAAATACACATATTCCAAAAGAAAATAAAACATAATGGCTGTACGTAGTTTACGTTCTTGCTTAATGTTTTCCTCAGTAAAATACATACCCCTCAAAATTACCTAGGTATTTAGACACCAGCACCCTATTTATAAGTGGTTCTTAAAAATTTGACCATCTCCTGAAGGAATTTGTACTTTAGTGGGAACTCAAAAATGTTTTCATGTTACCTTCATATTTGCTAGATATACAAGTTTCTTGCCCTCCCAACTATATTTCAGTTTTTATTCTTACTGTTAAAATATCTGGTTGTATAACTCAGATCAATTTATCTTTGTATGTTATCATTTTTATTTGGTCATTTCATTATGACAGCTTATGAAATTGTTGTTTATTTCCAGTATTCTGAAAACTTACTGTGGTACGTGTGCAAGGCTTTTTAAATTTCTTTCCAGGAATTGATAGACTTTTAAATTTAAAAAACGTATAAACTTAAGTTCTTGGAAATTTTCTTTTATTATTTACTTTGTGATTTCTTCTCCTCTGGTTTTAGTAGTCTTACAGGGACTACCAAACAGGATAATAGAATTTTGAATATCTTCATCAAACCCTGGCATTTCTTACTTTCTTTTTTTGCTTATTTTTGTTATGCTTTCCTTTTCTTTTCTTCCTTTCTTTTCTTCCTGATTTTAGGGAGGTCTCTTTTTCTTCCTTTGAAACTATGATTGAGACATTAACTCCTCCAGATTTCTCTTCATACATCAACTTTTCAATCATTATGTCAATCTCTTTGTTTTCTCTCTGTGTCGTAAGTAAATTACTTTATTTGAACTTCGGGATCATCATTTCAGTTTTCAGTGCTGCCAATCATAGAGTAGGTTTCCTTGACTGAATTTTTGGTTTGGATTTTTAAAATTGTAAGGACACTGCTATGTTAATCAGCTTTCTATCACTGTGATAAAACCTCTGGTAGAAACAACTGATAAGGAAGAACTAGAATTTATTTCGGCTCATAGTTTTGGAGGTTTCAGTCCATGGTCTCTTGGCCCCACTCCTTTTGGGCCTGTGATGAAGCAGCACATCATAGCAGAAGCATGTAGGAGAGCACAGCTGCTCACTTCATGGTGGCCAAGGTGCAAAAAGAGAGGAGTGGCCTAGGATCCCAGTATCCCCTCCCAGGATGCCCTCAGTGACCCAACTTTCTCCCACTAGGCCCCACATCCTAGAGGTTCCACTAGCTCCCATTATTGTCACAAGCTGGCGACCAAACCTTTAGCACATCTGCTTTCAAGGGACAGTCAAGATCCAAACAGCAGCACTTGCCCTAGATCATTCATTTGAAATATCTTTGTGACTCTCCCAAATAATTCCCGTGTCTTCCATTTAATCTGATCAGTGGTAGTCATATGCTTTTCTCCTGGGTGAGCTTCTGCCGGGCTGTTGACTCAGTAGGTGAGTCATCTTACACTAAGTAATCAGAGGTGTCGCCTCAGAATCCTGGCAGACCCGGCTGTGGCATCTCCCGGCTCTGTGGGACAGCAAGTGGGAAGAGGAATAGAGCGATGTGGGCTCAAACCCACAAGCCTCCTCCAGAGCTCCCGGCTCACCTCCTCCCTAGCACTGCAACAGGGGTCGCTCTGAGAGGCTGCCATCTGGTAGAGCGAACTGGAACCAGCAGTTTCTAGAAGTGGGCCTCATCCCCCACCCCCCATCTCAGTGGTGGTGTCACTAGCTGGGTGACCTCAGTGGGAAGGGAAAGAGAACAGAAGTCGTAAGCACGTGCTCCAGCCTCCAACCTCCCAGAACTATCATTTTCTGTATAACCAATAACCACTGTGCAGTGTTTTTGCTGTTTGAGTGCAGTTTTTTTTTATTGTTTTGTGGTGCTGGGCCATGTACTCATGCCCTCACACACAATAGGCAAACCTGGCCTATCACTGAGCCTCCCTTCCAGCCCCATTAGCTTGTTTTTAAGCATAATCGGGGAAGTCTTACTTAAGTAAATTTCACTTTTAAGGTTAAGTTCATTATTCTTTTTATGCATAATTTTATTTTTAAGCCTAATGATTCCTGAAATCAACCATTTATGTAGGTAGCTTAATAGTTGGTCTAGAATATAATAATCAAACCACAGTATTTCCCTAGAAACAGAATATCCTAATTGTAAGAAAAATATGTGGGAAGGAAGAGACAACTCCAAAAAACAACCCTTGGAATCCAAACCCATAGACTAAAGACAAAGTGTCAAAGGCAACCTATCAAAAATTCTACAGTGTGGTTTTGACATTTGAATAGGTATGCTAAAATTAAAGATGCAGTGTGCTCTTGTGGCTTGCTTTTTCCACCACTGGGACATGCAACTAATTATCCTGAGGGTTTTCCTCTCTCACTGAGTGATCTGCAGACAGAGCTCTGTCGTGACAGGGCGCTTTCCCCATTACTCTTCTCCTTTAGACTCCAAGTCAATGAATTCTAAAATGTTGCTAATCGAATTGATTAAGCTGCACTGGCTAATAAAAATTAAAACTCCAAAGAACTTTCAAACTATGGCCTTTTCCATTGTCCACACAAATTAATAGACTGAGTAGGAGATGAGATTGATTAATAAGATCGATTTCTGCTGCAAACCTTGCTTTCAGGAAACATCTGATAGCCTTTTGTAAACTTATAATTATTAATGACTGAGGCATTTCCTTTTGATATGCACTGGAGCTCAATAATATGCTCAAAAGCTAGTGATAAATTCATTTTTATAATGTTATTACTTACAAACATGTGTAATAAAATATGTTTTAGAAACAAAGTGGCAAAAAAAAAAAGAAACAAAGTGGCAGACACTGAATTTGGTGTCCTAGGAAAGTGACAGGGCTATGGGATAAGCATAAACACACAAACCAGTTTAATGAGGGTTTCTCACCCACGGGGCTGTCATTGCTTTGGACTGGTAACTGCTGTGCATGGCTATTTTGCACATGTAAGACATTTAGCAGTATCTCTGCCTCTACCCCTGAATTAATAGTGTCTCCCTGACAGTTGTCACCAATAAAAAGTAACTCCAGACATTGCTACGTGTCCCTTAGGGGAGGGAGTAGAAGAGGGTTGAATCAACTCTGTATTAGTCACCTTTTCTCTTTCAGGACAACATACTTGACACCTACAACTTAAAGAGGAGAGGTGTAAATTGCCTTACGGATTCAAAAGATTCAGTCCATGCTTGGCTGGACCCAAGGCAGGAACATCATGGCAGAAGGGTGTGGCAAAGCAAAGCTGCTTAGTTTATGGTGGCAAGAAGCAGAGCAGGGGAGCAGTGCCAGAGAGGAGAGGGTGAAGGAGCAGAAACAGAATCTAAAGTCAAATCTCCATGTCCCACTCCAGACCCACCCACAAGTGTGCTTTACTAATCCCCAGGCACTCCCAGGCCAACAAGTCCACATTAGCCACCATAAATTTCAATTGAGAAGCACTGCTTTAATATGTTGGTGCAGTAATTCTAGTTTTTAGTAAAGAGGAAGGCTCACAAGTGTCTGTTGTATTCACGTGCTTTGTAAATTTTTATAAGTTGCATGTATTTTTGAATATGCATTATACTGTAAAAGTTGGCTTCAACAGGGACTCTCTGGAAATAAACATGGAGAGAGAGTCGTTTGTTTTCATCATGGAGATCCACGAGGAATGTGAAACTTTCTTTTACCACAGTATAGTAACTTATTTCATTTTATGTCATCATGATGAGTATTTTGACAACATTTATTTTAAATCTTCAGACTTTTACATCATTTAATCATGCAACTGGTGCTTGCACTTTCTTGAAAATTGTGTAACTTTTAGGCCAAAACAGAATATTTTGGGTTACATACAAAAATATTCATATGAAGATTGTAGGCCGTCTAAACTTATGTATACACACAATAAAGACAATATTATCTAGTTATTTCCTTAAGAAAAACTCAGCAAAGAAGCCAAACCCTTCTTAAACCAGCTTAAATGACGTGTAATTTATTCTAACGATTTAGAGGAATTCAGAATAAAGAGTAGCACCGGTCTGAGGGGTCAGGACAGTCGCAGACTCTGCCTGCTGTCTCATGCTCCATTTCTCTCTTCGAGAACATTGTCTTTTTATTTTTTGGCGGTGGGGTGCTGGGGATCAAACTCGGGGCCTTGCGCTTGAGCTACATCCCCAGCCCTATGTTGTCTTTTTAGCCTAAATCTCTCTCCCTCCCCCACCTCATCATCTCTCCTTTTATGTGAACTTGAGCAGGTGTGACAGTCGCTCTGTGTATGTGTGACTCTCCAGCACAATTGCTTTTAATATATTTACTGTGTGACTCAGTATTAAATTCCCCAAAATAAATTTGGTTGGCCCAGCTCAGGTCAGGTGGCTACATTTGATCCAGTAACTATGGCCAGATAGTGAGTAAGGGAGTCATGTGGTACCCAGGTTTTCCTGTCCTGTGTCATGTGTGTGCAGTATGTGCCGTAGGGTGTTGGCGGGAAGAAATGAGGTCCATAAAAGCTACGTGTGACATCAACTGCAGGTTTTGTGAAGGTTTTGTTTCCCCTTCATAGAAAGACAGAGAGAACTGCTAGATACAGGAAAGATACATCTGGATTCTATAAATATGAACAGGGGTAGAATTATATTTTTCTTATCTTCACTGGATTTAAAAATTAAATTCTTCAACCAGCTGTCTCCTAAAGTTGCTTAACCTCCCCTGAAACTCCTGGGATGTTTTCTTTATGTGTAAGTGTGAGCATTCCATTGCCTAACCACTTCGGAATCTTCTGTGTTGAATCTCTTCTAGTAGAATCTCTCCATTCCATTTTTTAGGTTATTAGTTTCATGTTAATCTAGAGGTAACAACACATTGTTTGGAGGAGATTCAAAATGGAAATGATAATTGGTAATTTTTTAGCAATTTTAGATGGCAATAAATATTCTGAGATGGTGAATTAACTACTGCTGCTCAGTGAAGATCTGCTGTTATTTGTGGCTTTGATTCTGATTTAAATGAGTCTAGGGATTTTTAAGATAGTAAAGGGTCAGAATCACAAACATTGTCACATTCTGAAAGTCATGTAACAGATGGGTGCAGACCAAAGGATGGTTCCCACAGATCTTCAGTATAGGAAACTGAGGGTGACCTTGGAGACCCCCACGTAGTATTATCCACAACTACATCACACATAAATGGTGAGGGACTCTGAAATCTGACTAAAAAGTACACGTTAAAGTCTCTTAAAAAGAACAGTGCTATAGATGAGATATTTACTCATTCTGTCAAATGGAATATGGGATACATCTATGATAAGCAATTTTATTATTGTAAAGTCTTGCTGGTGGAAGGCCCCCAAGAATACAACCATCTAAAAAAAATACATACACACACCCACACACACACACATATATGTATTTTTTAGATGGTTGTATTCTGTACACACACATACACACACACAAGATCAACTCAGTCATGGTAGAAGCAATCATTTCCAATTCATTGTGGTGTTACATTTTTTCCTTTGATAACTTTTTATTTAATGAATAGCTTTTTAGTCAATGTTTTTATTTTTCTGCTAAATGGTGATAAAACATTCTTTCCATTGATACGATGTAAACACAAAATACAGTATTTTAGTTAATGCCAGAAAAATAAGGAAACAGAACTCCTCTGAAACTTGGATCATTCTTTGTTATTTCAACTTAAGCATATGCTTAAAAGAGGTAAAATGAGTAATTTGGAATTTTAAGAGCTTTAATATTTGAATTCCAAGGAGAGGGTAAAACCTGGGGACTGTCTACAACCTTTTATCTTGATCTGCGTGACCACGTGGGACCCGCCTCTTTCCACCATGGAGTTAACACATTCAGACCTTTACATTTCCAATTCCGAACTTTGGTCTTTTGTTTGTTTAAGGTTTAATTAAGACTGCCTAGATATCTTAAAAATATGTTATCAAGAAACTATAGAAACAAGTACATATTCTTCATTTATCTCTTTTGGCACTGAAAAATATGACTTTGAGTTGCTAATACCGCCTATTAATCATCAGTTGAACAAGCAGAGTGCGAGGCTGAGAGCAGGAGGACCTCAGAGGTCTGGACCCAGCCCCGGCAGGTCTGCACGGCACTAGCAGGGTCCTGAGGCAGTGTGTGGCCGGCCTGTGCACACCACCCAGGTGACACCCTGTGGTCTCTGCCCTGTGGGTTGCAGGCCACACGTGGAGGAGCTGGCATGCTATTTTTTTCTTGCTAAAAATGAAAACTATGAAAATGAAAATGGTTAATCAAACTTAACTATATTTTCAAAGCTATTATAAAATGTATTTATTTGGATCAAGCTAGATTTAAAGATGTTCTATTATCTTATAAAGTCCACAATATTTAAAGAACTATCTTAATAGTAGAATTGCAATAAATGTCATATTAAAAATATTTTGTAATTAAATATATTTTATACACAGCAAAGATTTGATTTTAACAATGTAATAGATACTTAAAAAGAAATAGGGTTTTAACCATCTCTTTAATATATATCAGAAAGCCAGCAGATGAGGATAATTTCTAAAAGCAATCAACAAAGATAGCCTGAAAGTTATGGAAATAAAAATTCTCTTAAGTAAAATATTGAATGAAATGCAAGTGATAACTGAGGGACATATTTGATATGACCAAATGTATGTTTATCCAGGTATAAATTAAGATGAAAACGTAAGTCTTCAGAGATAGATAGAAGACAGAAAAACAGATAAGTAGATAATTATTACTTGGAAAATGATATTCTACAAACCATATGCTGAAAAATAGTTGTCTAGCTGTGTCATCAATTATTTTTTATGGATTTTCTTATACATACAGTCGTTTATTATACAGTATGGGTAGCTTAATGATGGGACCGTGTTCTGAGAAATGCGTCATTTTCTCATTTTGTCACTGTGCAGACATCACAGAGTACTCTTACATAAACAGAGGCGGCCGTGATACCACTAGAAGACATAATCTCTTGGGACCAGGGTTGGTCATTGGCAGAAATGTTTCTCTGCCCGGCACGTAACTGTCTAATAAAATAGGGAACTGAGCGGAACCAGGTGAGACTGCTGTCCTGGGTGCAGAGAGAGAATTACCAGTATCACATATTGCTTAATCTCTACACACAGTTCTGCAGGCTTTTGCACAGGCGTCTCATGCAGAACCGTGAAGCCCCTCGCTGTCTTTCATTCTCTCAGCCTTCACTTGGATTTCCCAAAGACAATGGCAAGGACTGTCCCCTCTGATCCCTAACGTGGTATCCGCCACCTGTTTGAACATCGAGAACAGAGCAGATCCTGATTCTCTGAAAGGTTACGCTGTGGTGGCTTCGGTGTTTGTGTCCATTCGAAATTCGCGTGTTGAAACCTAACCCCGAAGTGATGGTGTCAGGAGGTGAAGCCTCTGCGAGGTGACTAGGTCATGAGAGGGGAGCCCTTGTGAAGAGCGTTAGTGCCTTTTTAAGGAGAGATCCAAGAACACCCTTAGCCCTTCCTCCACCACGTGCAGACACAGTGAGAACACACGCTCGGAACCGGAAAGTGGACTCTCAGCAGACTCTGAGTCTGCCAGTGCTTTGATCTTGGACTTCTCACCCTCTGGAATATAAGAAATAAATCTCTATCGTTTATCACCTACCCAATTTATATTTTGTTGCAGCAGCCCAAATGGACTGAGATAATATTTTAGTATGCCTGAATTTTAATCTGTCACTTTTAATCCCTAATATTACACAGCACAGCACTCTGTTGTATATTCAGTTAATGTTTTATGCAAGGAAAGCCACGGTTCTTTTGTAAAATAAATTTTAGGCATCAATAAGTAGCTAGAGAGTCTCTATTTTGAGGATTATATGGAGACCTGTGGTCTCAGAAATCAAACTCTGTATGTTAAATTGCAAGGTACAAGTTTTCAGGCAGTGGATTTGCAGCGTGGGGTGGAGAGGTCAAACGGGAGGGTTCCAGTGGACCCGTCAGGTAGGCTCTGTGCTGCCTCAGGGGGCCAGTGAGCAGGGCTACAGGGCACTGAGTGAGAACAGATGGGGACTGTAAGAACTAACAACCAGTCTGATGCAAGGTAGCAAGTGGTCAGTAGGCTGAGTCCCAAGCCAGTAGGTGGGGGTCAGCCAGTGTCATAATGGGTTCAAGATGTTTCTAGGTAGAAGGAAGACTCGACTAGAGGCAGGTGCTGAAGGTGGAATCTGGGTAAAACACCAAGATCACTTTCACTGTCTTCCTTGCAGAGATAAGAGAAGATCCTTCAGTACTGGCCAGTTTGTTGCCAGGTAAAACCATGGCCATTTAAAATTGAAGCGTGTCCCCCAGAACCTTGCCATGTACCTTTAGTTGCTTATATACTGAGTTAAAACGAGATTATACTGTAGTGGGTCAGGCCTTTCATCCAACCTGACTAGTGTCCTGGTAAGAAGAGAAAACAGACACAGGAAGACGATGCCATGGGACAAGAGAGACACAGATTGTGGTGCTGCAGCCACAAGCCAAGGAACACCAAAGAGTGATGGCCACCAGCAACTAGGAAGAGGCAAGGGAGGGTTCTCAAAGGTTTTGGAGGAAGCACGATGTTATGGTTTGTGTCTAGATGTCCCCCCAAAGCCTCTTGTGGTCCTAGGTGGGGTGTTTTCAGAGCTGGCTGCATCTAGAGTGTATGATTACTAAATTAGTCTGCTGATTGGTTCAGCATAATTCTGCTGGGATCAAGGATGTGCTACTAGGATTAAAAGTGCTGGAATTAAGGTTGGGAGCACTACCCCCCTAAGGGCAGATGGCCTGGATAAAATGTAAGGGACAGAAAGAGGTTTGTCTATTCTCTTGCTTGCCTTGCTGCCTTCTACCTGTCTGCCATGCCACCCTGCCTTGGATCCAGCCAATTGTGGGCTGAAACCTCTACAAACTGTGAGCTAAATAAATCTTTCTTCCCCTAATTTTGAGTGTCAGGTATTTTGTCTCAGCAATGAGAGAAAAGTAACTAAGACACACCTTTTGCCAACATCTTGATTTGGCTTGCGCTCTCGCTCTCTCTCTCTCTCTCTCTCTCTCTCTCTCTCTCTCTCTCTCTCAGCAATGCTGGAGTTTGAACCCAGGACCTTGTGCATTCTAGACAAGTGTTCTACCACTGAGTTACACCCCTGATCTTCATGTACCATAGTTTATGTTTTTCCCAAGAGTTAGAGGTTAAATTCATGGTGTAAACAGCTCTCTTTCCTAATATCCTAGCAAACATCCTTATGCATACACTATTGTGTATTCCTTGTAATGAAAATTCTGACAATGAGACGTGCCACTGGAATATATTGTCTTCATTAATATTGAGTATCTGAAGACACAATCACTAGTTCATTGTGAGCACGTGCATATAGATTTGTTCTCTTAAAAAGAACGGACCTGTAGCAGAAATGTCCTTAAATCACCCCGCATTAAATGGACTAATGCTTCTTCCCAGAGGTTCTAAATGCATTTAAGGCAGCAACACTTAAAAGCTTAACAGTGGATTCTGCCACATTCTTATTAAACCAGTGAGTCAGATTCAGCTCTTTGGGTGCATTTTTGGTTTTAACCGTAGTCTTGGTGACTTAGTTAACTGTTCAGGCTGTATGTTAGCTTGACTAAGCTTTGCTTATGTTAAAAACTACGTAATAGAGAAAGATTTTGAAGAGACCATTTAATTTATCTAAATTAAATAGTAAAGGGGAAAATGAAGAGGTAAAGGCGAATGTACATCTGGAATCCAATGGGTACCCTCAAAAAGCCCATTGCTTTGAAGGCTGGTTTGCTGGCAGGCCTTTAGGAAGTAATTGGGAAAAAAAAAAAAAGTAATTGGGCCACGAGGGCTCAGACTTCATCCATATCCCTTTCCTCTTTGGCTCTTTCCTCCTCTCTCAGCTTCCTGGTTACCACGAGCTAAGCAGTTTCTTCCATCTCGCCCTTATACTGTGATGCCTCTGCCTTGGTACCAGCTGACCATGGACTAAAAACCATGAGCCAAAATAGATCTTTCTTCCTTTAAGTTGTTTTTCTCAGGTATTTGGTCACAGCAATCCAAAGCTAACATAAGAGGCGAAAGGATAAAAGGGTGAAATAATATATAGAAAGCCGAAGAAGGCCAGTTTCTCTATGGGCAGAGTTGTAATACTGAACAAGACCGATCCTTCTATTGATTGCTTGTAGTTGTAGTAAACGTATTACAGGAGAAAAAGGACAGGAAATGTGATGCACCTATTTCACCCTCCAGATGGGGAGTGTTGGGGTGGGAATTTCATACAGATTTGGGTGACTTGAAAAGTCATGGTCCTTCACTAGGTACAGAGCCTTCCCGGCATATACACAGAAAGAATCCTTCGGGTGTCGTGTAGTCTTCTTTGAGGACCTACCTAATGTGACTATTTGGCTTCCCCAAATCTCAGTTGGGACCCACATCAGACCATGAAAGTTGCTGCCGGTTGCTGATCGAGACTGATTGCCAGTGCAGGGCCTGGAAACGAAGGCTGACTGGGATCTCCTTGAACTCCTAGGAGCTGAGGTGACGTACATGAACATGACCGCCTACAACAAGGGCCGCCTGCAGTCCTCCTTCTGGATTGTGGACAAACAGCACGTTTATATCGGCAGTGCCGGTTTGGACTGGCAATCCCTGGGACAGGTAATCTTTCCAGTTGTCTAAACTCAGAGTTCTGCAGCATTGAGACATCTACCGCCATCAAGCACTCAGCCACCTCGATAGTGGTTGAGGGAACTAAAACCTACAGCATTTTTGAACCATGTATTTATTTGTGGTGCTGGTGATTGAACTAAGGGTCAGCCGCTATGTTATACCCCAGCCCTAGCGTTTATTATTTTTAGCTTAACTCTGTAGTTTTACAAGGTTCACCATTGTTGATTGCAAAGTGATAAACCATTACTTGTCAAAATCATTTCACTGGATGGGGAGTTAGCTCAGTGGTTAGAGGGCTTGCCTAGCAAGCACAAGGCCTTGAATTCAATCCCCAGCACCACAATGAAAAAAAAGAAATCATTTCACCAAAAAGGAACTAACAGAATAATTGCCACTGCTTTGATGCTTTTCAGGATGTATCACACAATCCATGAGACAGAGAAAAACATAATGCAGTATATCATTTGACCTGTTATTTTAATAAATTTTAAGGGGCAGATGTTATCTTACTCTTTACAAATAACTAACCTCAAAAACATTGAATATACCTGCATTGGCAGTCATGTAATTTTCATATATTTATTCTCGCCAGAAACAATCCATAGACAGTTACAAAATCTCCACCTTTCCCTTGGTCGGTCAGACCAAACCCATGGCAGAAGCTTGACCCATCAGCCTTGTGTCCTAAAGAGTTCACACAGCCCATTTTATCTCACCTCTGTTGGCATGAAGATCACTAATTTCACCAAGGGAATTATGCTGTGCTTCAGTTTCTCTCTTAAGGGGAAGAAAGTGTTGAGGTTCGGGGTGCTGACTGTGCCCTGTAGAGAAAGACAGCATCACACTGGATAAGTGTGAGAAGGGTAACATCACTGTTTGCTCCATTAGTTTTACACATTTATCCTTTTGCCTCCCGATTCATACTGTTCTTTTTTCCTTCTTAAACTTCTGCCTTCTGCACTTACTTGCTCCATCCATTTTTCCTCTTTTATGGTGAGACAGGTAAACAAGCTCAGGAGTAAAAGAAATAAACCATGGGCCCAATAAATGTCAACAATCCAGTTGTTTCCCTCTCCACTGAATGGATGGTATACAGCAAAGGGGAAACTTATCCTGGGTGTTTTATATAGTTTTGAATATAAAGGATAGTCAAAGGAATCCAGACTCTAGGATTGTTATTTCTGGTAAGAGAATTCCCCACCCCAGCAAAGAAGGGGGAACAATGAAAGAAAACTCCATGATTCTTTGGAGATGAAGACACCATCAAAGATAGAGAAAACGTTGTATATGTTATATTTGCTTAAGAAATTAGAAGGCATTGTCTGCAGATTAAAAAATTATTCTGAATGAAATAATAATAATAATCTTGCAATAACTACCATTAAGTCCATGTGCTATTCAAAGCTACTTAAATGGATGTTTAACCCTCACAGTAGTCTTACAAGATGAATACTATCATTATGTCCATTTTACTGCTTTATTGAGCCTAGGATTGAGTTTCAATATTGAATCTTAAGCTTGCTCTTCCAAAAGTAATTTTGAGAAGCAAAGTATAAATCTTGATTCTATAAGCTTCGTATCTGATGGCCTTTCCAACAGACATATAAAAATACTGATTATAATGACATTGACTTACTTCAAAAACAAGAAGTAAGGCAGTAGTAGTATAAATTTAGAGTATTTAGGAGGAGCTGGTTTAACTTATGGATATATCTCAGTTTATCTTTTGCTTTCTTTGTATTTACAAAATACTAATCAATAAACCTCTGCCCAATAATTTGCAGTTGGATCTCCTATAAGATACACAGAAACCTGACTTGATAACAATACTGATTATCCGTAAATTCAGCTACTAAGTGGTTTTTAACTTGAACATAGTTTGCTTACTTATTTTTTCCCACCGCCAAATGTGTTTACTCAACAGCAAAATTTATTTCTTTTATTAATTTATTAATTGATAAAATCTAAAGTTTTGTGGATTCTGTTTGAAGGAGTCTTGAACGATTGAGGTTTAGGGAATGTGTCTTTATTTATGCAGTGTTACCTCCTTAGACAGACATATATTCAAGTATTAGTTTCTCTGCGTGAAGACTATTGCTTTGTCTTTGCTTTGGTTGTTTGTTTCCTAGAAAAATAAGTTGATCTTGAAAAGGATCATTCTTTATCTATACAGTTATTTGGATATTATTTCTTTTTGAAATGGATCATCACCATGAAATGTGAAAAGGTCCTCCACTTTAACCAGAGTAAATTCAGAGGAAGGATAAGTTGCAAGTGATTTCTTGTTAGTCAAATGAATCAGCACCTCTTACACTCTTTTCTAGCTTACGTGTGCCCGATAGTACTTAGTTTCTGTCTGTATTAGAGAGAAGAACAGAGCCATCCATGAATAGTTAGCAAGAGTCAGAAAGCACCATAAGCTGGCTCTGCTCACAGTCACTTGAGCTCCTTTCCTGAGGCCTGTCAGGCCCTGCGGCATTCAGTGCCCTTCTCAGGAGGAACTGGAGGAAGGCAGCCTGCCTCTCAGGCTACTGCCTGGAGCCGGGCCCTATGGATCTGTCTAGAGGACGTGTCACCCTGACCCAGCCATGTGGTATTTGTGTTCTTAGCGTCTAAGCCATGCAATGAGAAGGAAAATAAACAAAGTGGACTTTTTAGGGTTTTCTCCCTCAGCTTGCATATAGTAAAGTCATTCTTTAAAAACATAAATGGATTAAAATGCTATTTCTTAAGTATGAGTAAATATAATACAGGGATTAGAAGTGAACTTATTTTATGACCTACCAGAAGTTCACAGATTGCAAAACCATGAAAAAGTGCTGAGCGCTTCCAACACCCTGTTACAGAGGGGGCAGGGGAAGAGTCATTCTCACCAGCTAAGCATGGGGGAGAACAAGCTCTGCCTGGCTGGAGAAAGGCAACAGGCGAGCATAAAAGGTGTGTGTTGGTAGGAAATGTTAAAGCCATAGTGGTTTCAAACCATCTGGGACTTTCCATATAGCCTTCTTTTGTGGAAATCTGTTCTTCTTTTGGATGGAAATTTGATAGCAGGTTAGTCTCCTTGGAGGTCAAGGAATTGTATCAAGGTAGGTAAAAGCAAATCTTTTCCAGAAGTTACTAGTTACTATTCATGTGCCAGCCACTCTGTGTGTATGAATCACTTTCTTTCATGATCACGTAGTGATACTTACAGATTTCCTCTCTTGTCCTTTTCTCTAAGAAAAAATAGCAACACAATTCATCCAGGAATCCTCTGCTCATTCATCTGTTCCCATTGCAAACCCTTGATGACTTGGCCACAGAATGATACCTACTCTTGCTGAGTACTTGAGGTTTGCAAACTCACTTACTCTAGTTGAATTTCACAGAGGAAGGTCCAGTGTGTTTGCTTCTGTACTCCTGGCCTCCTGTTGAACCATCGGGGCTCCCTAAGAATTCTCAGCTGCAGGGAGCCCTGTGGGAAGAAAGAGAAAGCCTCCCAAGCCTTGCCTCCCGGGAATCTGGAGTTCTGCATCTCAGGAGTGTCTCACCATGGAAAGGAAAAACACAAAGCAAACAAAAGACTAACGAGTGTGTGAAGCTGAAAGTGCTTCATGCACTCTTCAAGCCACAGGACTCCGGAGGCGGGATGCTAAGTGGGAGAAGCTGGGAAGGAAAAGGTGAAATTCATGCTTTTAGAAAAAGTTCCATTTGTAATATTTTGAACAAACCCTCTTCGATGAACGATAAGCCTGGAGGTGAAGGTGGGATATAATAGGTTCCTTGATCAGTAGAACCCAGCAGCTCCATAGAGGGTAGAGGTTTAAACAGTGTATGTTAGTATAATTAGAACAAACAGGAACGGGCCTATTTAAACTGTGAGTGTGAACATATTTTAATCTTAGCCCACCTTTATTGTGAAGAGAATTAAAAGGTCTGTGTGGAAACAGGTGAGCGTGTGGGAGCGATAAGACACCGGCGCATGAGTCAGGCAGCACCATGTGGGGAGGGCGGTGTGCAGGCTGCGTGACCCGCACAGATCTGCTCCTGCGGTGGGGTGAGGAGCAGAGTGACCGGCCCAGGGTCTGAAAATTAGATCCGAGGATAGAATCAGTGTAGTGTTTTCCATGGCATGCTTCGTGTTTTCCGTGGCATGCTACCAGTGAGGTAGTCGCGGTTATAACTGGAGAGAAGGACTCTGCCCCGCCTAAGACTGAGAAACTGGGTTTCATTTAAATAGGTTTCCTCCTTGTAGGACACCCCGGTGTTTAACACTGATGGGCTGTGTGACTCTCTGCGAGAACAGAGCATGTGCAGCAGTCATCAAAGCTGCTGGACCATGAAATACTTAAAACTCTATGTCCCCTTGGTTCTGGTTCTCGGGACAGCCCTGAGATCATGAGGATGAGAAGCGGAAGGAGGATGTATGTGATGGGAGAGGCCCGGCGGAGTCCTCACGGTGACTGGAGGGCTGTGAGGGGCCGGAGGGAGTGGGCCAGCTGCAGGGAGAGGACCACACTGCCAGCAGAACCAGAGCATGTCACCAGGACAGGGACGAGTGTGGGAACCGACTGATGCGGACGCTGTCCTCTAACAGCTCAAGCACCTGGACGGTGATGGTTCTACGCTGGACCTAAAGCTGGGGATTTCCTCCTAGCAGCTCTTCCTGACAAGGCTCCTTCTCAAGGCGTTCACTCGAGTCTCGAGTCGCACTTCCTCTGCCTCACCAAGGCGAGCCACTTCCTTCCGGTCCCCCTAGGGACTGAGGTTATAGCCTGACAATAATAATGAGAAAGGGCACCGAGACTTGGAGTGTCTCTGATTCCCTCTTCTTGTCCCCTTCCCTTTCAATTAAAAGCAGCAGCGCTGCGGTAGAGTTCTGAAGACCCAGCACGGGTGCCAGCGGACAGGAGGTTGCTGTCACAGAGTCCACACTGTTGTTCCCGTTCAGCGCCAGCTCCGAGCTGACACTTTCCTCAGAACTTAGGAGTTCTGACCTCTTAGCTCCCAGGGAAGTGGTGCCTTCGTTACCAGAATCAAAATGGAAAAGAAGCAAAGCAAAAGGAAATTCAATTACAAAGACAGCAGAGAATAATCATGGAATGACAGAAAGCGAATGATTAATTCTCCCCTTATTGATTTAAAAGATTACCTGTGCCGCTCAGAAAGGTCATTTTTGTTTGCATATGCACACTAAAATAAATGAGGGAGTGGACGTTCCATTTTTAATAAAATATATATGTTAGCCAACTGCCTTTTCAGTAACAAAGTCATACATATTTTGTATAATTTTTAAAATGGCAATTTGGCAAATAATATTATTCCAGAAAGCATAAATAGAAAGTCCTTTTCCCTAGTCTTCCGTTGGAAACATTCTTACAAAACCAGTTTGTCTGTTATAGTTTCAATTTATGCAGTTACATGAAAAAATAAGAGCATCATTTGGCCTCTTCTTTTTGCCCTTTAGTCAGTAGGTCACTCATAAGTGAAATTTATTTCTGAAATTGTCCCTCATGTGTCCTTCCAACCTCAGCTTCCTGAACATGTTCTAAGTGGCATGTTGGCCTGAGCTGTCCTCCCCTCTCTTCTGCTTCTCCTTCCTCTTTCCCCCACCCCTCCCCTTCCTCCCCCTTTTTCTCTCCCTCTCCCCCTTCCTTTTCTGCTTCCTTCTCTTCTTCCTCCTCTTCTCCTCTCCTCCCCACCCCCTTCTGTAGTTATAATCCATCTGGTTAAAGTCCCTCTAAAATAGGATGCCCAGACATGTGTACTTCGAAAGCAGCCTCCTCGTTGTGGGCTTTTGCTTGTGCTCAGACAGGCACTGCATTTCCGGAAGCAGAGACTGACTCCAGACTTGCTGTTTTGCCGGTCTCATTGTTTTACTTGGCTACTATCAAGCTTGCTGTTTGGCCATGTAACACAGTGGTTGGAGTCACAATTTAAATTGAATTGTCTTTCTAGCTCTTATAATTCTATGACCCAGAGCAAGTTTATCTCTCGTCTCTGAGTTCCCGTTTGTTCATTTCTGCATATTGAGCTAATAATAATGACCTCATACAATAGGATCCAGAAATGCACCAAGGACACACCTGCGGCAGGTTACTGCTCAATACATTGTAGCCATTGAGGGGAGGACAAGGCAACTTGACAAGTTATTTCTTCACCAGAATGGGAGAAGCCAGTGGCACGGGCGCGTGTTGATTGCCTTCTGCAGAGATGTCACGAATCTCCCTAGGCTTGCTCGCAAGAGCACTTCCCGTTCAGCAAGGCGGCAGTGGCACCCGAAGGTCAGGCACTAGTGACTGTGACCTTTGTAGGGAGGTCTTTAATGTCTTGCCATAGAGTTTATGCTGTTGGGGCTGGGGATTTAGCTCAGTGATTAGAGTGCTTGCCTTGCAAGCACAAGGCCCTGAGTTCGATCCCCGGCACCACAAAAAAAAAAAAAAAATGGAAAAGAGAGTTTATGCTGTGTCCTGGGGACATGGACTAATTCTACATCTAACTCTTGCTGTTCAAGGTTATTATCAATTGTGATAACCTAGAGGTCAATTAACCGAATTTATAAGTGGACAAATCTGGGAGACAGCTAAAACATTGTTTCTTAGAAATAAGACCAAGCACGCCAATGAGTTACTCCCAGCAGGAGGAAATTGAACAGAGTATGGAAATAAATGAAGACCACTCACCTGAGCGTAATCAAAGGCTACGACAGAGACTCCAAGGCAGGTGGAGGGGAGCTGCTGCGTGGCTCAACTTGCCTAGCACGAGCAAGGTTCTGAATTGTTTTCTCCAGCACTTTGGAGGAAAGGAGAAAGCATTTGAGGTGGGTGTGGTGGCACGTGCCTGTAGTTCTAACTACTTAGGAGGCTGAGGCAGAAGTCTCTCTCAAGTCTAGGAGTTGGAGACCAATCTGGACAACATAGCAAGCCCTTGTCTCAAAAAAAAAAAAAAAAAATCAAAGGCAGGGGAGTGGGAAAGCTCCTTCAGAGTGGAAATACTTCTTCAAGTAAGCCCTGGTGAGAGATTCCCTGCAGGCAAAATCGAAGCAGGGTACCCTTGTGGTCGGTTAGGAGGGTGGGGAGCGTATTTGCTATCTCTGGTTGTTCCTAAGGTGCAAAAATTAGGCAAACTGGCAGTTACTAGTCAAGTCCTGGCTCTTCAGGGATGATTGCTTTTGGATGATCGTTTGGCTCCCTGGAATGATTGCTGCAGATAGCGGGTTGGTTTTCTGGGCTGGTTGCTGCAGGTTGTGAGTTCTGTTGGTGTATGTGGGCTGGCTGTTTCCCATCTGTATGTTGTGTCCCTCAGGAATAACATCCCTCTTCTCTTAAACACCAGCCCCACTTCCTGCCTCCCCACGAACTGTTTTTAAAACCCCTGAGGGGTGTCTAGGAACCCATATTCAGAATCAGGATGGGGTATCACGTGACTATGGGCTAATGACATGAAATCCCAGCACCTACTTCAGTGCCTGGCATATATTAGATGCTTAAAAAAACATTATTAATTAAACGAATGCATGTATTCACAAACTAGAGTGTGTTTAGCCATCAAGTCTGAAAAGTAGTATCGTACGAGAACTGGAATGATGATTGGAAATTCCAGGGAAAAGGATTTGCATCAATGCAAGAAGAGTTTTCTGATACAAAACTGTCCAGCTATGGACAGGACAGCCTCCTGAGGAAGTTATTTCCTGGGGGTCACTTCTCTGATGACCAGAAATGGTTCATCATGGCCTATATGTTTGAGGGATGAAACATGGGCGCAGTGAAAGTAGCTCTAGTTTCCTCAAAGCTTACACGTGTAAGTGCAACGATGTGAGCTAATATCATCATCATCACCGTTATTTTTCGCAGCATGCTAGCACGTGTAGGGAGACCTTAGGATACCTCTGCTTCCTCGCCTGAGTTTAGGGGCCACGGGGCAGGCGGGTTACACCCCAAAACCTGCTCGTGCACACTCATTCTTTATGTTGGGTTTGGTCACAGAGGCGTCCCTTTCCTCAGAGCTGGTGCACACCAATTCAGTGACATTTCTGACATTACCCTCACGGTGGTTGAGAATACTCCATTTGTTATGAAAATAATGCAGAAAAACTCCGCTTTAAACCATGGAGGGTGGTTTTTGCTTTTGTTTTTAAGTAAGGTACATTTTTAATTGGCTAAGCTTGTTGAATATGTACATACAGATTTTGTGTCCTTCAACCAAAGTTTATTAAAAATGTTTCACTGAAAATCTGTCTTGGAGCCCTCAGTCACACCTAGGAAATGCATTTATTTTAACAACTGTATTCACAAAGATTCACTGAGTTTTATGGCCCTGTTTTTCTTACTTCCTGGCTTTCATATTTTAATTGGAAAAAATTGAATTGTATGTTCTTGATGCAATGACTTGCAAGAGTACTACTCTTAGACCCATACATCCTTCTGCATACTTCAGGTGTCACAGTTTAAGCATCTATTATTATAATTAGCTGTCACTTCAGTCCTTTGTTGTTGAATTCACTAATCCTGTCATATTGTTAAAACCCCTTTCTGAAGCTTTAATTCCCTCAGCAAATGTTGTGCAGAAAATTAGCTCCATTTCATTGCAGTGTTTTTATATAGCCTTTATTACCGCCACCCACCAACTACTAAGTTACTTCTGTGTTGTTTTTGTCAAAGTTGAACGTACCATATTTGAGCTTTAAGAACTGCCTAAAAATACTCTTCCATTCTGAATTGCCTGCAGTGTTAGTTATGTTTGTTCTAGAAATGGTAGGGCTAAATTTTAGCCTCAGAAGCATGTGGGAGAAATAATGCTTCATAAAAAGCAAGATTTGGGGCGGGGGACAGAATTAGTAAAGCAGAACAGTTTATTAGAATCACACAGGGCGTGTCAGCATGCTTCCCTAGAGACAGAACAGCCCAGGAAAGAACAGCAAGACGGGCTGTTCCACAGAGTGGCCCCACACTTGGGGTGCAGTGAGACTGTATGTGTTTTTGATTAAAGCATTAACGTGCAAGGGGCAATTAAAATATATGGTCAGTGTTCAAATTTTTAAAGATTATTACAGTAAAAGACACATTGCCATTAATCCCCTCAAAATATTTCCCTCTCACAGCACACACGCTTATCCCATCATTCTTGCCACTTTCTGAAGCAGTTCTAGAAGTCCTTTTGTGAGGGTCTTCACAAGATGTCGTCAAAAGTATGGCAAACATTGCTGCTTAGTACCACCATGTGGAAAGGTGGGCTCGTAAAAACCACCTTTCTTCATCCACCTTAATCACTGGCTCTGACATTGTACAACTTCTGGCTCTTCCCCAAAGTCGAAATGACCATGAAAGGTACACATTTTGGACTGATTCAGACATCAAGGCGGCGGTGAAAGTGCAACTAAAGACACTCATGATAAAGGGCTTCCAGAATTACTTCGGAAAATGGCAATAATAAGGGGATCATTTTGCTTGAAGTGAATGGAAGTGGGATTAATGACAATGTGTTTCTTACTATAATAATTTTTTAAATTTAAACATTCACTGTATTTGTCATTTGTACCTCTTATGTATAAAGCGTGTGGAAATCACATGATGTCTAGACAGTCTTTGTGGGTACCTGCATGATTTGTATTCAGCCCTGTGTTGTGCCTGGGAGCAGGTGGCCCCACCTTGGGTGTCTGTCTTAGCATGTAAATGAGACACTCCTTACCTTACAGCTCAGAGCCCTCTGTTTCTGTCTTAAGCAAAGACTGGAGTGAGGTGTGGTGACACAGTCAGGCTTGAGCCATTTCTATTTTTCTCACAAATAATGGAGTGGGGTGAGGTTGTGCAAAGGTTGTTTGGCACACCTTAGTCACCAACCGTCACATTTAACACCCCTTCTCCTGCATTACCGAAACTCCAGTCAAGGAGACACACAGCGAAGGGCACCTCTCACAGCCATGCTGGGAGGAACGGATAGAAAGGTTCAAGATCTGTCTTCAGGGGAGTGACAGGGACTGTGGGGTGTTCCAGACAAGGGGGACAAGGGCAAGTGTTGGGGATTTGCATAGCTGGTGAGTGGATAATCCTGGTCAGGCTGTGGTCTGGTTTAGCAGTATCTCGGGACCAGTCCCGCGAATCTCCCGCAGCCCTGCAAAGCCATCAACAGTTAAGGGGGCAGCTCAGTGCCCCTGCTGAGGGAAGCAGCCTCTGTTGCTGTCTTGGGGTAGTTGCCACCGCCGGGGTGGCACCATCTCACCCCGCGCGATCGCTCCTCTGAGGCTCACAGTTACTCTGAGGTAGTTTCCATCCTTTGTCATGGGGATGTTTGTCAACCAGACCTGTCGTTGGGATCCAGAGTGACTGCAGAACAGGGCGGCTCAGAAGGAAAATTGTTGAAGAGGCAGGTGGAGTCAGAGAAGGACAAAACAGTGTTAGCTGTGCCGGTGACCGGGCCTCCTTCCACCGCACATCTCAGCTCAGCAGAGCTACATACCAGGCTTGGTGGAGCCACGTATGGGGCTCAGTGGGCATGAGTGACCGTGGCCGTCTCGTTAGCTTAGATCTGGAGCCAGTCTCTGTCTCACTCCTGTCTCTTTCACTTTCATTAAGACACACATGTCTGTTTTCCTCATTTAACACACAAACTTAAAGAGCTGAGTTCCTACTCTGAAGGCTACTTTCAGAGAGACGAACCAGCCATTTGCCTTTGGAAGGACTGGCTGTCCGAAGTTACTCCCACCCTGCAAGTCAGGTTGTGGAAGAGGTTCAAGGCTTTGAAAGCTGCAACGAATGTGTTTCATCCCATTTTACACACCACATTAGTGTAAACCTATTTTTATATCTAAGTTTATTAACTAGATTCTGCCTCCTTATAAAATGATTCTGATGTAGTTGGCAGAAGTCAAATACTTGCCATCATTATCTGCCAAGAGATTTCAGCAGGTCACTAAAACATCCTTGACCTGCTGCAAGCTAGTGTCATTGCCCCGCTATTGGCATCGTTCCCTATTATTTTCATCAGTTTATTCATTCATTCAGGAAGGATTTGTTCAGCATGTACTTTGTACCAGGTACTACTGAAAGTGCTAGCAGTACAACAGGCACAGGCCATTGTTTTTTTACCAGAAATAACTCACGTTGTATCACGTGTTGGAGTTTAGATCTAAAATGTCCCCCAAATTCTCACATGTTTGGAAGGTGATTGGATCATGAGGGTGCTGTGCTCATCAGTGGAATCGTCCACCAGTGAGTTCAGAGTTGAACATGCTGCTAGGTGGGGTCTGGTCAGCAGAGGTGGTCCCTGGGCGTGTGACCTAGATGCTAACAGCACGGCTGCTGTGGGCTGTCTCCCTCCTTTGGCTCCCCCATTCCGTCCCTGCTTCCTGGCTGCCATGGGTTGACCACCTCTTCCTCCTGCAGGCCCTCCTACCATGACTTTGCTTAAAAGGTAGGATTCCTAACAAGACGATTACTCGCCTCTTTATTTCCCCTTGAGGCATTTTCCCTGGGGGACGAGCTGACAGCAGGCTCCTGACTACCTGTCTCCCCTCCTGGGCAGAGGTCCCAC